>RJWT010026278.1:0-15704 GCA_004365215.1 Cuniculus paca | reverse complement strand
GAGCTCTCTTTTCTTTTTCTTTTTGTGGCACTGGGGATTGAACCCAGGGCCCCATGTGTGCTAGGCATATGTTCCACCACTGGGCTATACTATACCCATGACCCTCACACTTCTTTCTTCATCAAGTCCCTTTTTTTTTTTTAAACAAGAAAACATTGTCTTTTCACTCATTACGGTAGTCCCTTCTTATCTGTGTTTTCAGTTTCCAGTTTAGCCATGGTTCAAATATATTTAATGGAAATCCAAAAATCATCTCTTTATAAGTTTTAAATTGCATGAGTAGTGTGATGAAATCTTGTGCCACACTGCCTAGGATGAAAATCATCCCTTTATTCATCATAATCATTTCCGTGTATGTTGTCTGCCCGTTGGCCACTTAGTACCTGTGTGTGTCATCAGATGAACTGTTGGGATATCTTCATGCTTGGGTTGAAAAAAAAAACAACTGTTATTTAACTTAACATCAACACCAAAGTGCAAGAATAATGAAGTTGGCAACTCAGATATGCTATTATATAGTGCGTCCTTTAAATGAAAGGGTGGAAGTTTTCTACTTAATAAGGAAAGAAAAAGGTTGCTGAGATCTAGGTAAGATTGAAATATAGCATATATAGAGTTCAGTACTGTCTGGAAGTCTTGGAAGATAACTCCTATACACGAGATACAACTGTATTTGAAGTGTAATACAGTGCTTTGAAAAAGGAAAGATCATGCTCTGACCTATGAGTGGAGAGGAACAAGTTTCTCTAGCTTTCCATTTTTTCTGTAGACAGAATTGTGCTACTCAGAGATCTGTCACTGTATCTAAACCATGGAACCATAGTTATGCTTGGATGCACTCTACTTTTTTTTTTTTAAGGGAAGGATGGTTCACAGTACTCTTTTTTTTTTTTAAGGGAAGGATGTTTATATAATTCTTTTAACCTTTTTTTTAAAATTTTATTGGTACATTTTAGATATACATAATGATAACACTCACCATAGGGAATTTATACCTGTATTTGATATATCCTTGTTTCTTTTATTCCCATCCCCCTCCCCTCCTTTCAACCCTCCATCCCTTCTTTACAAAAGCTTTGTTTCCATGTTTTTCTTCTATTCTTTTTTTTCTTCTTCCTTCCTTCCTTTCCCCCTCCTCCCTTTCGTTGTTCCCTTTCCCATTTGAACATTTTCTTCCCATTTCCCAAATTTTCTTATACATTTTGGCCTATATTTACACTTTTTGTTTCTCACATCAGAGAAACAATGCAGTATTTAAAAGTGTGTGCAATTTATATCACTTAAAGAGTATGGTCTCAAGGTGCATCCATTTAGCTAGACATGTCTCGAGTCATCCTTCTTTATGGCAGAGTAGTACTCCACTGTATAAAAAACCCACATCTTCTTTTCCATTCCATTCATCAGTTCATAGGCATTTGGACCATTTCCAAGATTTAGCTATTATATATTGTACCAGTATGTACATGGGTGTGCATATATATTGCTGTGGTATGATTCTTTTAATTCTTTTGGGATGATACCAAGAAGGGAAATAGCTGGGTCAAATGGAACCTCTAGTCCTAGTTTTTTAAGGAATCTGCACACTGATTTCCACAGTGGTTGCATCAGTCTACACTCCTACCAGCAGTAGAGAGGGATTTCTTTTTTCTCACGGTCCCACCAGCATTTGTTATTTGCCGATTTTTTGATAATAGCCATTCTTTCTGGAGTAAGTTGAAATCTCAGTGTTGTTTTAATTTGCATATCTTGAATGAGCAGTGATTTTGAACATTTTTTCATATATTTATTTGTTGTCTGTACTTCTTCATCTGAGAAGTGTCTATTCAATTCAGATGCTCATTTTTGGACTGGGTGTTTAAATTTGGGGTGTCTGGTTTTTTGGAGTTTTTAAAAATATATATTCTAGGTAGTAGTCTGAGGAACAGCTGGTAATTTTTTTGCATACTGTGGGTTGTCTCTTTACTCTGTTGGTGGTTTCTTAAGGAAGATTTCCTGTCTACCACACTCACTGATTATCAATGTGAGCTCAAGAGTTCCTGCTTTTTGTGTGTGTGTGTGTGTGCCAGGAATCACACTTACAACCTTGCACTTACCAGGCACATGCTGTGCCACTGAACTGTACTCCCGCCCCTGTTGATGGTTTCTTTTGTAGTGCAAAAGCTTCTTAATAAGGTGACATCCTAACTGTCACTTCTTTGTGATAGCTCTTGTACTATCAGGGTTTTGTTCATAAAGTTTTTGTCTACGCCAGTGTCTTTAACAGTTCTATCTATTCTATCTTCTAGTCGATCTAGTGTTTCAAATATTAAAATTTGATATTTGACCCATTTTTATTTTAGTTTAGTGCATGGTGAAAGATATAGGTCTAGTTTTAATCTTTGGCATGTGGAAAGCCAGTTTTTCCAGCACCATTTATTAAAGAGTCTGTCTTTCTTCCAGGGAAGGTATTTGGCTCCTTTGTCAAAGGTAAGGTGGCCAAGTATGTTTGGAGTTGTAATTCTACATCTTTTAATTTGTTCCATTGATCCTTGGCTCTGTTTTTTAATCAGTACCATGCTGTTTTGTTGTTGTTGTAGTTTTTTATCACAGTAGCTTTGTAGTATAATTTCAAGTCAGGGATTATATGCCCCTTGACTCATCCTTGTTGTCCTGAGTTGCTTTTGCTATTCTAGGTCTTTTATAGTTCCAAATGAATTTTAGGATTATTTTCTCTAATTCTGTAAGATATGCTATTGGTATTTTTATCAGGATTGCATTAAATCTATGTAACAATTTTGGAAGTATGACCATTTTCAGTATATTGGTTTTTCCTATCCAAGAACCAGGGATATCTTTCATTTTCTGATATCCTCTTTGATCTCCTTTTTCAGAGTGCTGTAGTTTTCAATGTAAAGGTCTTTTATTTTCTTTGTTAGATTGATTCCTAGATATTTCATTTTTTGGGGTGCTATTGTGAAAGGTGTTATTTCCATAATTTCCCCATCAGTGAGTTTGTTATTTGTGTACAGGAAGGCTACTGATTTTTAAGTGTTCACTTTGTATCAAGCTACACTACTGAATTTGGTTATTAAGTCTAGAAGTCTTTTGGTGTTTTGGGGGTCTTCTATGTAGAGTATCATGTCATCTAAAATAATGATAGTTTAACTTCTTCCTTTACTATCTTTATTCCTTTCATTTCTTTCTCTTATGTACTTGCTCTGGCTAGTATTTCCAGAACTATATTGAATAAGAGTGGTGACAGTGGACATCCTTGTCTTGCTCCTGATTTTCGAGTGAAAGCTTTCAGTTTTTGTCCATTTAGTATGATGTTGACTGTTAGTTTGTCATAGGTGGCTTTTACAGATTGAGATAAAGATCATCTATTCCAATTTTCTAAAGGGTTTTTATTGTGAAAGGGTGTTGGACTTTGTCAAATGCATTTTCTGTGTGTACTGGGATGATCATATGTTTTTTCTTCTTGGTTCTGTTAATGTGCTTTACTACATTTATTGATTTACATATGTTGAACCATCCCTGCATCCCTGACATGAATCCTTCTTGGTCATGGTGTATAATCTTCTTGATGATTTGCGGCATTCTGTTTGCCAATATCTTACTGAGGACTTTTGCATCTGTGTTTATTAGGGAGATTGGCCTGTAGTTCTTTTTATGGATTTTTCTCTGATTTTGGTATCAGGGTAATGCTTACCTCAAGGAATGAGTTAGGGAGAATTGCTTCCCTTTCAATTTCATTAAAGAGTTTGAGGAGTATTGGCATTAAATCTTCTCTAAATTTCTTGTAGAATTCAGCAGTGATTCCATCAGGACCTGGACTTTCTTTGTTGGTAGGTTTTTATTACATTTTCAATTTCATTGACTGATAATGATTTATTTAGAATTTTAATGTCATCTTGATTCAGCTTTGGTGATTCATATGTACCTAGAATCTGTCCATTTCTTCTGTGTTTTTCATCTTATTAGAATACAGATTTTCAAAGTGGGTATTGATGATTTTATGAATTTCAGCAATATCTGTTGTGTTTTCACCCTTTTCATTCCAAAGTACATGAATATGAGTGTTTTCATTCATTCGTTCATTTATTCATTCTTTCTTTCTTTTGATAAGTTTGGCTAAGGGTTTTCAATTTTTTGATCTTTCAAAGAACCAACTCTTTGCTTGATTCTTTGTATTGTTTTTTTAGTCTCAATTGCACTGATTTCTGTTTGATCTTTATAATTTCCTCCCTTGTATGAGCTTTGTGCTTGACTTGTTCTTTTTCTAGAAGCTTGAGGTTCAACATTAGGGTTTTTTTTTTTTAGGTTGCTCTGTTTTTTATTTTTTTTTTTGTGGCACCGGGAATTGAACTCACGACCTTGCACTTGCCAGGCAGGCACTTAGGCCACTGAGCTAGATCCCCAGCCCTGGTGTTTTTGAGACAGGGTCTCACTATGCCATTCAGGCTGGCCTTGAGCTCACTTTGTAGCCCAGGCTGGTCTCGAACTCACAACGATCTGCCTGTCTCAGCTTCCCAAGTGCTGGAATTACAGGCGTGAGCCACCACGCCTGGCTGGTTGCTCTGTTTTTTGATCTGGGATTTCACCACTGTAAATTTTCCATGTAGGACTGCTTTCATTGTGTCCCATAAGTTCCAGTATATTGTATTGGCATTATCGTTTAATTGTAGACACTATCTAATTTCTCCTTTAATTCGTTTGTGACCCATTGGTTGTTCAGGAGGGTGTTATTTATTTATTTATTATTATAAAAAAAAAACAAACAAAATAAAACAATAAAGCCAATCAAAACAAAACAGTGAAAGTGGTACAGGACTTCAAAACAAGATAATAGGAAATAAAAATGGATACCATAATGCCTCTTGTTATCTTCAAAATAGCTTCCCATACCATCAGATATAATACAGTCAAACAAAACAAAACAGAATAAAACCAATCAAAACAAAATGATGAAAACAATATAGGATTTCAAAACAAGGTAATAGGAAATCAACAATGACTACCATAATATATATTGTTATCTTCAAAATAGCTGCCCATCCCATCAGATATAATAAAATCAAACTGAACCAAACAGAATAAAACCAAACCAAACAAAACAGTGAAAATGATACAGGATTTTAAAACAAGATAATAGGGAAATAACAATGGCTACCACCTTCAGAAGGAAATCCCCCGTACTTGCTATATTGCATATTGTTATCCTCTAAATAGATACTCAGACTACTGGCTTTAGGCCTGCAAAGTCAGTCAAACAATATAAGCATTAAGTTGTTTTTTTTGCTTCAGTAGCTATCACCTCAGCCTGTGATTCTCTGAATCAGCCAGTTGCTTATGGGGGTTGGGGGGTGCTTCTTGGCACTTCTTGACTCCCAACTGGTGTGCTGGTTGGCTCACAGGAAGGGATTAGCTTCTTCTTGGTTCTCTTCCTGGACCATATGGCTGCCACTGGCTCACAGGAAGGGGTTGGCCTGGCCCACAACTGCTGCTGGCTCACAGGAAAGGGTCAACTTCTTCTTGGTTCTCTTCCCAGCCCACATGGCTGCTGCTAGCTCACCAGGAGGGTGTTATTTAATTTTTATGTGTTTATGAAGTTTTTGTGGTTTTTTTTGCCATTGATTTCCAATTTCATCGCACTATGGTCTGATAATATATTTGGGATAATTTCAATTCATTTGCATTTATTTAAGCATGTTCTGTGAGCTAGTATATGGTCCATTTTGGAGAATGTCCTGTGTACAGCTGAGAAGAATGTGTATTCTGATGTTGTGGGGTGGGACATCCTGTAAACATCTACTGAGCTCATTTGTTCAAAAGTTAGGTTCAATTCTATATTTCATTGTTGGTTTTTTGTCTGGTTTATCTACTTGTGACAGATCACACACAGGTCCCCCATTACAATTGTATTAGTGCTTATTTGACTTTTCATGTCCATTAATATTTGTTTTATATAGCTGGGTACACTGCTATTTGTTGCATATATATTTATGATATGTCTTCCTCTTGGATTGTTTCCTTTACAAGGATTTGGTGACCTTCTTTGTCTCTCTTAATCAGTCTTGGCTTGAAATCCACTTTGTCTACAAATAGAATAACTACTCCTGCTTCTTTCTGGGTTCCTGTCACATGGAGTATTGTTTTTCATACTTTGACTTTCAGTCTATGAATTTCTTTTTGAATTAAATGTGCTTCTTGTAAGCAGCATATTGTTGGATCTTGCTTCTTGATTCATTCTGCCAGTCTGTTCCTTTTGATTGGTGAATTAAGAACATTTAGCTTGTTGGTTATACCTGATGTGTACTGACTTATCCTTGTCATGTTACTTTCCTGTTGTTGGTTCTCTTTTTATTCCTCCTCTATTACTTGCCTTGCCTGGTGGAGTCATTCTGTTGAAGTTCATGGAGTTGTAGTCCTGTCTCTTTCTAGAATGTCCTTCAGAACATTTTGGACACAGCACTCCTTATTGAAGAAGTCTCTTCATTTTCTCTCTTTCCCTGTACCATCTCTCATAGCTCAAGAGAGCCAGTAGCGAGGACATGCTCAACAAGCCGGGAAGTACCTCCTCATCAGGAGTAGTGCGACTGAAAAAGACTGCAACAGCTGGAGCCATCTCTGAGCTTGCCGAGAGCCGCCTGAGGACCACTGCAGGTAGGACGAACCCAGGTGGCCATTTGTCTTGGTATTGTGAAAGCACATCAGTGATTCATACATTCCTTCCTTCATCAGATATTTATTGAACATGTACTCTGTGCCAGAAACTATTTTAGGCAGTGTCTTTGCCACCAGGAGTTTACAGCCAGTGGGAGGGAGTGCTATGATTACTCTGTCCCCTCAGAAAGTCATCTGTCACCATGTTTGTGAAATCCTTTTGGGAGCCAGGAAATGGGATGTGTGTTCCTAGGGTCATCTTGGTATGAAATGTGTTTGTACATGTATGTAAGATAACTAAGCTTTTTGTGGTCTTGCTCTTAAAATGCAGCAACAGTGTTAAATTGTTTACATTAGGAAAATAAATATATTATTATTAACCTGTAATGGTGTTCAATGTTGGTATACTTAAGATTTCATGCTCTCATCATAAAACATTACACTGCAGAGTACTTTTCCAAAGGCATATTTTAATTCACGGTTTTCAGATTTCAAAAAGTTGAATCTTTGAAGCTTATATGTGTCTTTTGGAGATAAGGGGAATGGCCTGATGTTTCCATATAACAGTTTTTACTGTTTTAAGGAGTGATTTCATACTAAATATACACACACATTTGGTTTTAACATACAGCAAATGAGAATACAATTTATATTTATCAAGCCAGCCTTATACTGATTCCAAAAGTTAATAAAGCACTACCAAAAAATGACAACATTCTTACTCTCAAATATTAATGCAAAGACGTGAGATCAAAATCTTAGCAAATAGGATTTACAAAGAGATTAAAAGAACAGCATTGTACATCACAACCAAGTGGAGTTATGCCATCTAAGCATGAATGATTGTTAGGGAATCCAAATATAATCTAGCATACAGTATTAATAGGCCAAAGAAGAAAAACCACATGGTCACCATGATAGATATGGAAGATGTACTTAATACAATTAGCAATCTTTTTGATTTAATAATAAACTCTTGATAAATTGTCAATGTATTGAGACTGCTTTGATGATATAAAACATATATCCTGCCAGGTGCAGTCATGCGTACCTAGAGTCCCAGCTATTTGGAGGCTGAGACGGGGAGATTATTTGAGCCTAGAAGTTTAAAGCCAGGCTGGGAAACATAGTGAGACCCATTTTTAAATAAATAAATAGTAGATAGGTACATAGTTACATAGACAAATAAGTAGCTTTCATATCAGTGACCTTTCAAAAATGATAATGTAAGAAATAGTACCATTTATGAAGGCATGAAAATACTTAGGAATAAACTTAATAGTTGAAGAGCTATTATATTTTAAAAATCTTCAAATCTTTTAGAGGACAAGTTTATGTACTTCAAAGAAGGTATAAGTAAGTGGAAGGATAGAATACATGGTTTTAGGAACAGAAGATTAACTATAATAACAAATGAATTAGTATAGCATATTAAATAGGACAGGGATCCCTAAGTTATCCTGTGTTTTAATTTTCATCATAATTAAAATAGAAGTGAGAACTCAGGGGTGGGAACATGGATAAAATGATACCACGTTCATCTAAACAGCACCTCTCACTGGGGGCCCATTTGTTTCCAGTGCTTGGCAATGATGTATGAAGACATTTTTGGTGTCATCTGGGAGGTGATACTGACATCTAGTGGGCAGAAGGTGGAGGTGCTGCTAATCATTTTAAATGCCCACAATTCCCGACAGTTAACTTCTCAAACTGTCAATAGTGCCACTGTTGAGAAATCTTAGTGCAGAATAATAAATATTCTAAAATAACCAGGAATATTCTGAAAACTGATAATCAAGGGACTAACCATAAGCATATTGGAAGTCAAGAAAACATATGCAGCTCAGTGCAATACTGGAGAAAATTCAGGGTATACAGTGGACTTAGTACAGTGTAAAGGTGGCTTTTTATATTGATGGGTAATTTGCTCAAAAACGGTGAATGAGGAAGTGCTGACGAGAGAATGGGCCTGTTGGTGGCTCCCTGTTCCATGTGGCTGCTGCAGCAGGAAAAAAGATTAAGTCTCTCACTGCTGAAACTGACCAGTTGAAAAACTGTAACTGTTTGGAAACTTCCAAATTTATAGCTGTTGCAAGAAGAAAATTTAGAATGAAAATATTAACTAAATATTCTTTGAAAGAGTCTTCAGGCAGAAAAGAACAGACAACTAAAATGTGATTAAAATTAATAGCCAATGGTTGTGCCATTAAGTGTTGCACATCCAGACTCGGAAAATCCTCCTCTAATAGTAACACCAAGTCGGCAGCCCAAATTTGGAGATAGCAGTGTAATAGTGCCATAAGTATCTCTCAGATGCTCAAAACCAAAGAACAGATAGTAAATCCAAGAGAAATTGCTGAAAACATTACCCAACACCTGCCGAATAATGAATGTATTGAAAAAATTGAAATTGCTGGTCCTGGTTCCATAAATGTCCACTTAAGAAAGAATTTTGTATCAGAACAGTTGACCAATCTCTTGGTGAGTTGAGTTCAGCTCCTTGCCATTGAAGAGAATTAAAAGGTTGTAATTGATTTTTCTTCCCCCAGGATAGCTAGAAATGCATGTAGGCCACCTCAGATCAGATTTCATAGGAGAAGGTATGTGCTGCCTCTTTGAATTTGCCAGATACGATATGCTCAGGTTAAATCATGTAGGAGATTGGGGGACCAAATTTGGCCTGCTCATCGCTCACCTGCAAGATAAACTTCCAGATTATCTGACAGTTTCACTACACACTGGGGATATTCCGGCCTTTTATAAGGACTCCAAGAAAAGGAGCATATCAGTGTGCCATTCTGCTTCAGAGGAAAGATCCAGATATTACACGACCTTGGAAGCTTACTTACAATGTCTACCTCCAAGAATTTAATAAGATGTATGATGCATTGGACATTGCCTTAATAAAAAGAGGAGAGTCCTTCTATCAAGATAGGATGGATGATGTTGTAAAAGAATTTGAAGATAAAAGACTCATGCAAATGGATGATGGCAGAAAGATTGTGTTTGTCCAGGGTGATCCATATCATGATACATCAGACCTGGTTGCTATTAAACAAGGGCTACTTGAGGGAAAAGCAGATAAGATTATCTATGTGGCAGACAATGGATAATCTGTGCACTTTAACACAATGTTTGCTGCTACTCAAATGGGTCAGCGTAATCTTAAAGTAAGTTGAGTGTCCCATGCTGGATTTGGTGTGGTGTTACAGGAAGATGAGAAGTTTAAAACACATTCAGGTGAAACAGTGTGCCTCACCGAGCTTCTGGAAGAAAGACTAAAATGATCCATGGGCAGATGGAAGAAAAAAGAGAGAGACAAGTTCTTAAGTTCAGAGAAATTGAAAGCTGCTCAGGCATCTGTTGCATATGGCTGTATCAAATAGGATGATCTTTCCCATAACCAGATGAATGACTATAACTTCTCCTTTGACAAAATGCTAGACGGTGGGTGGATGGATCACAGCTCCTTACTTGTATGCTTTCCCTAGAGTGAGGCCTATTGCATGTCTGGCCAGCACTGATGAAGAGGTGCACCGGAAAGCAGCTCGGGAGACCAAGATCATTTTGGACCCTAAAAAGGGATGGAAATTAGGCCAATGTATTTTTATGTTTTCTTGAGATTTTTGCAAAAGATTTTAGATGACTTATTTCTCCATAGATTCTGTGATTACGTGTATGACCTGGCAACTACTTTCACAGAGTCCTGCTGTAGCTGCTACTGTGATGTGAAAGATGGACAGACTGGAAAAGTGTTGAAGGTGGATGTGTGGCGTATGCTGCTGTGGGAAGCAGTCCTGCTGTCATGGCCAAGGGTCTCGCAGCAATCCTTGGAACAAAACTCAGCCAAAGGGCATGATCCTCTTTAGGTTCAAGAACTGTGTTTTTATTAGAGTAGCCATTAGCACTGTTTTTTTGTTTGTTTGTTTTTTTAATAATCATGTGCAGATAAAAACTAGTAAAGATAATTTCTCTATTAAAAAAATGAATGAGGGGCTAAGGGTGTAGTTTACTGGTAGAACACATACTTAATGCATGTAACATCCTGGGTTCAATCCCTAGCACCATTTAAAAAAAAATACTGATTAAAGCTTTAAGAAAAACTAAAGCTGAAACCCTATGTGATTTCTCTCATCAGAATAAATTTCAAATAGAGTAAAGATTTAAATAATAAAGCATGAAACTATGAAAGTACAAAGAGAAAACATCAGAGAATTAATTTGTAGTATTAGCCTTGGGCTTAAGTAAGAACAAACACAAGTCATAAAGGGAAAGATGAAAAGTATGATTAAGTAAATATAAAAAGTGCTTTGTGAAAAGAGGAAATTATTTGCAATGTATGTAACAGAGGACTTATTTACAGAGAATTTACACAAATTCATAAGGGAAAGAAGAAGAATACAATAGAAAAATGTATAACTCACATAAAAATTGTACGGATAGGCAGTAGAACATTGCTAAGCCTCACTTACATATAGTTTAAGAAATATTAATCAAAGCACTAATTGTATACACTATATGATTTCCCCTAACAGGTCAGCAAAAATCAAAGCAGTGGATCCTTGCCGATGTTGCTAAAGGTGCAAGGAGCTGGCACACTACATATAGTTGATGCACAATTTGATAATATTGTCTAAGTTTTAAATATGTACAAACATTTACCAAGGATTTCTACCGTTTACATCATTATTCTTTTCTTTATTGGTTTTTATTATTGTTTTTGCTAGGGATTGAATCGAGGACCTTGCCTATGCTTTACCACTGAGCTACATCCCTAGTCTCTCTGCTGTTTATTATTTAACATTGCTGACATTCTTGAAGAAAGATGCCACTATTTATGAGCAAGTTGTTTAGATGCACCATTATTGCTTCTCGTTTTTCATTTTGTGTTTTGTTTTTGTTTTTGGGGGACAGGTTCTCACTATGTATTCTAGGCTGGCCTTGAACTCACCATATAGTCCAGCCTAGCCTCAAATTCACAGTGATCCTTCTGCTTCAGCCTCCCAAGTGGTGGGATAACAGACATGTACCACCATGCTCGGGTGACTCATTATTTATAACTGTAAAATACTGGACACAATGTAAGTGTTTATCTATAGAGGAATGACAGAGTAATGAGGTTTTGAACCAGTAAAATAGTATGCAGCCAGGGAAATAAACACAAATTTGTCTGTACTGGTAGGGAAAGATCTTGAAGATATTATTAGGTGTATGATATAATTAGTAACATACTATAAGTAAGGGAAAATAACATTTTGTATACCTCATTTGTTTTCATTTTAAAGTATATGATAAGCCTGCCTGGCAAGCATAAGGTCATGAGTTTGATCCCCAGTACCAAAAAAAAAAAAACCAAAAAAAAGCCGGGTGTGTAGCTCAGCGGCACAAACACCTGCCTGGCAAGTGTAAGGTCCTGAGTTTGATTTCAGGTACTGCCAAAAAATCCGCCCCCTCAAAAAAATATATGTTAAATGTTGAAATCATAAATTTTTTTGAAATTATAAACTTTTTAAATGGGAGAATAAATAAGGTTGTAAGAACGGTTATCTTTGAGGAGAATTACCATAATTGAAAGGAGGAAGGAAGACTTTTTGATTTAGATTTTCTTGTACTATTTGACAAATTTAACATGTAGATTTCTATAAAAAAATTGAAAGCAGATTACCAACATAAATTTCTTTGTTTCCTTCACCAAATCCTTCATCTTCTACTTGTCTTTTTAAAAGTGTTTCTTAGCTATATGGTGGTGAATTATTTGCCCATGGCATGTGCTCATTTATTCGGGATTCTATCAGAAGACCTTGGCTTAATACTACTCTGAAGTGGGCAGACCCCACACCCTATGGGGCACTAGTTTCTTTATTTATCAAGTGAGGAAGTAACTACATATCTACTACACAGTGATGTCCTTGGGACAAACTTCTGTGAATATACACAAACTGTAATGGGCTTTTGGAATATAAGACACTGTTGTTACTCTTCTAGTTACTCAAATTCATTTATTTTATTGAAACTAAATTCTTTGACTTAATAGGGTTGAGCTTGAAATTACATTTTCCTTTCCTATCCCCTTCTGTTTTGCAGTGGTAGGGATGGAACACAGCCTCACACATGCTAGGCAGTTGCTGTACTACTGAACTATACCACCAGCCCTGGAGTTTTTACTTTTAAATAGATAGTACTCAACATTTGGTACGAGCTTCTGGATAGCTGACACTTTTGTACATTTTCATGATACCCCAAACTGCCTCTTTCACGGTGAATTCCAGTCTGTTAGGACCAGTGGTTAGGAGCAGTGGCATGCAGCTCATCTCTGTTTTGGGTGCTGCAACCTTTATAATAGTACAGTAATATTTGAGTAGTTACTTGAATATTTGATTGCATTTTGTCTACATGTGTTTCTGTCACTATAACAAAATACCTGAGATAATCAACTTATAAAGACAAAAGTATGTAAGGTGTGTGTATGTACTGCCAGGGACTGAACCAAAGGACTTGTACGTGCTAGGTAAGCACTATACCACTGAGCTACCTCTCCAGACCTATAAAGAACTGATAAAAGGTTTATTTCAGCTCACAGTTTTGAAGGTTCTTCCAGTCCACAACCAGCTGATACCATTATTTTGGGCCCATGAGGAAGCAGCTTATTACAGAGAGGGAACATGGTGGAGCAAAACTGCTCATTTCATGGCCAGGGAGCAAAAGAGTTAAAAATGGGCTGAGGTCCCACAATCATCTTCTGTGACATCCTCTTCAATGACCTCCTCTCACTTATCCTCCATCCCTCAAAACATCTATCCTCTTCCAATAGCACCACCCAGAGGACTGAACCTTTCACACGTGGGCCTTGGCCAGACATTCCAGACCCAACTGTATAGCAACATGAACAGAAAACAGGGAAATGAAAGTCCTAGTGCTGCTGGCCATAAGTTCAGGTTTCCCCCCTGCTCAGGTTTTAAAATATTAATATAACTGAGACAAAGATGAAAATTACTTCGTGTGTTAGAAAGGGCATCAGAGGGCTGGGGATCTAGCTCAGCGGCCTAAGTGCCTGCCTGGCAAGCGTAAGGTCGTGAGTTCAATCCCCGATGCCGCAAAAAAAAAAAAAAAAAAAAAAAAAAGAAAGGGCATCAGCCAGGAGATCATAGGACTTAAAGCGATTCTCCACTGTTTCAGCTGTGAAGGCAAAGAATCAAAGGAAATCAGGGACATGCTGGCAACGTACAGCTAATTTCTTCTGAAGGGAAAGTTATAAATTATATTAGATGCTTAAGGGGCAGAAGCCTTTTATGACTGTCAAGTCTTGTTTTCTTTAATACATACATGATATTACCTTTAAAGTGTATAAATTTTCCTCTTAATTTTTTTTTACTGTCACGTAATAACTACACATATTTATAGAATACAGAGTGATACTTCAGCTCACGGATGTAATATATAATCAGATAAGGATAATTGACACATCTATCACTTCAACTTATCTGTCATGCCTTCACTTGACTGTATTAATGTTGAAAATGATTTTGACATGAGAATATAATACAATACTGATTTTGAAACTACAATGTTTCAACCTACAATCAACCTGTATTACAGTCTTTCCTGGGAATTGGTCTGTTTTTAAGGAGACTCCCTCAGCCCTAGAAGCAGGCAAAAAATGTTCCATCTTTTGGGGATAATAGTTATACTGTCACCTCATAGTTACACATAGCACTGACTTGCCATCTAACTCTGGTGGCACTGGATCCCCTTTAATTAGGAGACATGCATATTCTAGAAGCCTTTCCCTTTTATTTGTTGCAAGACACTTTCTGGTCTCCAGCGTGCAGGCCTTGCTATTTCCTAGGGGCTCTGTCAGAGTTGCTTCAGCCAGGACAAAACCTGGCAGCACCACAGTCAGTAAAGGGAAGCTGCTATGTGTGCAGCCAGTCACCTGTACCCTGCATCAGACTCTCTGATCTGTCACCACGTTTCACTCTCACCCAACCTTAAAAAGAATGAGATATTTTACCCAGATGAGGGAAACTTGACTGCAGAAAGATCAAACAAGTTTGGCTTTGTAGTTCCCGTGCCCACCCCAGGTGTTCACACTGAGTATCCACTCCTAATTTTTTGTCGTCAGTCTTATTAACACATCTGAATTACAGCCAGTTCTTATTCTTCCTCTTCTCTCTGAGGTGCCCTTTGTGCAGGCATTAGTAATAGTTCCCTACCTGCCCCATAAACAGCTTTGGGATCAAGTGGATCCCAGGACCAAGTGAGAGGCCACACAAGTTCCCAGAAAGCTGTAAAGAAATCCCACCACCAGGTGGCAGCCCTTGTCGAAAATGTAGACCTATCCTAGTCTGAGTCTTGGCTCTGAAGAATGGTTTAAATACCTGACTCCAGAAAACCCTTCTTCTATTTATTCATTGATTCAACAAATATTTTTTAAGTGCTGAACGCATGCTTGACACTGTTCTAAGCAAAAGGGATGCATTGGTGTCCAGGAGAAAGGTCTTTCATGGAGCCACACAAGTAAGCATGGAAGAGGAGAAACAAACCAGTGGGCAAGGGAAAGCCCACTTCAGCAGAGGTGACCAGTGGAGCAAAGGCCATGCGTCTGCCCACGTCCCACGTAGCCACGGAGCGGTGAGAAGGCCAGTGGGGCTGCATGGAGTGAACGGCAGCAGGAAAGGAGGGCAGATTGCTCGTTTAGATGATTCTATGTATAGCACATGTAGGACTTAAAAAATGTTATTTTAAACTAATGTCAGTGCTTTCTAAAAGCTCAGTAAACTGAAATAAATGTTAAGGGCTGGTTTCGTCACGACCGGGCACTACTTTAATGTTCACAGCACCTCGGACATCTCAGTGTTATCAGTGAGGACAAAGCAGTTGTGTCTCCAAGGTCAGAACAGTCTGCTTCCCAGGCAGTGGCTGTGTCCTCGCTGGCGCAAGTGCCCATCTGTTCTCCAGTTACTTATATCATACCCAGGTAACACCTTAGTCTCTGACCTGTGGGGCCCATCTTCTCTGACCTGGCAAGGAAATGACCCTGGGCTCGTGCCACGCAGATACAG
>RJWT010026277.1:0-15870 GCA_004365215.1 Cuniculus paca | reverse complement strand
TTTTATCTTTTAGAATGTTTTATGCTACATTTAATGTTTTTCTCCTGATAGAGAGCTCGAATTTGATGCTGTGAGGTGCTTAGAGGGCATTTTTAACAATTTGAAGTTGTGTTTCAGGGGGGTGGACAATTTTTTTTCCTTCATCATACCTGTAAGCACCGATTCCAGAATCATGTACATGTGAGGGAAGGTAAGTAATCCTGTGATTGTTTTTTTATGTGGAATGATTTGCTTTTCCTCATTAATTTATTGTCATAATCAAGATAGACAAATTCAGTTAAGAATAAACCCCATAGATTTTTAGTGGCTTAAGACAATGAAGGTTTATCTTCTTTATGCCAAGTCTAAGGTTGCGTGGGCTGTCCTACACTTTCTCGCTGCACCATCTGGAACATACTACCTCCAGTGGCCACATCTAGAAATGAAGTACGGCTCTTCCACCCACAGCCTACCAACCAGAGTAGTGTGCTACAGTCCCGAACCAATCTCAAGGCAGGCACAGTAATGAAGTCATCACTATGCCTAGGATGAGGAAGGATTATGATGAGTGTGTAATGCTCCTTCATTTCCACCAAGGAGGAAAGTCTTTTGGGTGTTCAGCGTTATTTGAGAATCTCTGTTCTGACCTCCCTATGTGCCAAAAACACAGGCTTCTTTTTATGCTCTGCTAAGTCAGGTCTTTGTTGTCTTAAAACAAAACTCTTAGGCATGCAAGTTTTACTGTTTTGGATATTTATGTGTTTGTTCTTTGCTGAAAATCCTGGTCTCTGAGAATTTATTTCCTTACTTTTCCTGCTAGCTCGTTCAATGCTTTTTGTTAGTTTGTTTTTAATTTGCATTCAGTATGCTACTCTTAGGTGTTCTGTATGGAAAGAGTTCCTTAGGAAAACTAATCTGTCATGTTGATTCCAATAGAAATCAACCTTGGTCTCTATAAGAGGTTGCTCCTAACCCTGCACTGTAGTTTCCCATGTTTTTGTAGATACTGAATTTATACTATGCTAAAATATTATAGCATGGCTTACTCATGTTAAAAGGGTCTGAACTGTTCGGGCTACCAGATAGTTGTTTCTTTTTCTCAATAGTGCATCTCTCTTCATTTTACCTTTTATATAAGAAAGTTAAGGTACTTTCCAATCAAGTTTCTTGAATTCAGTTTCCAAGAAGCTGTTTACATACAGCTTTTATTTGAACTAGTACTCACTTTGTTTTCCTCATTTTTAAGTTCAGCGGATATTAAAAACAATACAAACATATGTATTACCTTATAAAGAGATGTATTAGTGATTTTTTGCATCTGTAACAAAATTCTGAGGCTAAGAAAAAAGTTTATAGTTCTGGAGGTGCAAAGGCATGATACAGACATGAATTTGTTATAGTGAGGAGTTCACGGCAAAAAGGTTTCTCAACCAGTGGTTTTGTGGGAGTCAAAGATCACATCTCAAATACCAGAAGCCAGAGCAGTGTGATATATGATCTCATTTAAGGGCACAACCTCAGTGACTCAAGTACTGTCTACGAGGCTTTACCTCTTAAAAATCCACCATTTCCCATAACCAGATTGAGGATCAAGCCTCCGGCACAGCCACAGTCTACACAGACCAAACTACATCCAGTTGTAGCAGGTGTTAGCTTCATTGCCGAAAATGGACTTAAATTGATTATGAAAAATATTTGCATATCTTTGGAGGAAACACCTTTCTGAACTCCATTTTGTATTTTATTTCTAAATCAGTTCTAAGTAATTCAGTGTTTTGATAAATTCCCTTGTGCTTCCTTATAATTTATTTAAAAGGGTCTCAATCTGAAAAAAAAATTCCTTTAGCCACATTTGTGTCTCTTTCTGAACCAGTTTTTGGAATTCATTGTGTTTGCTATAGAGTAGAATCACTACCTTAAAAAAGCAGACCTTCGTTTTTCTCAAGCTCTTAAACCATAACTTTTGTGGCATTAACATAGATAGTACAATTAGGAGCTAGGGGACCACTGCTCTCCACGTCAGAACCTGTGTAACGCCCCAGGGAAAACCTCCCTGACCTTTGTCCTAAGGCCCAATACCTGGAGGCAGATATAAGAATAAGAAAATATCCCTGGAAATTCCAAAATTCCAACCAGGGTCCATGTGTACCAGACCTGCCAACGTGGACTACAATGACCTCTCTTCCTTTGGAGCTTATTAAAGGTTCATATACATGGACTATATCTCATACATCCAATTGTACCTCAGTGAGTAATGGGAAGGGAATGTACAGTATATACAGCTGACATGCTGACATGACTGGGCACCCGTCAATCATATTGTCAATCATGCTCTGAAAGACCCAATGGGAGGTACCCTAGGCCCAGCACAGCATTTCAAATTCTTAAGCCTGACATATTCTGCCCTTATCCCATTTTCATTTTGCCTCAGGACCCCGCTTACTCTGAACGTACTTTTGTCCTTTAAACTTCATTAAGATTAGGTGATTTTTTCTTCCTATTATGTGCCAATGCCAATTCTTTGTTCACTGTGCACAAGAAGCTAGACATCTGTCCAGGGACCCCATTACTCATGGTAACAATATGATTGGCTTCCCTGTTAAGAAATGTTTGTACACTGTTGCCTTTAAATATTCAACTTTTCTTTCAGCTACTAAGAATTTTATGATTTTATGAGCTTAATTGATTCAAAGTCACCTATCATGGTCTTAAATTGTCAAATTTATGACAATGACATCAATACCACTGTCACTTTCATTATGTAGGGTTATTATAGATAGCTAAGTTAGGTAGAAACATTATAGGCAGTCAGACAGGGTTAGGCCCTTGAGGGAGTCAGTGCAAAGGATGAGAACACATTACAACTGTGGTTGGAGGAGCATCCATTGAAGGCCAGGCCTCAAGATAAAGACAGAATGACCAGGCCTACATGTCTCCCCAAGGAATAAGCAATATACTATAATTGGTATCAGCTGGTCCAAAAAGGTCTAGATAAATATCAGTCACCCAGGTGGGTGACCAGGACCTCCTGACTCATCTCTTCAAAGAAGAGTCATTTTTCTTTCCATGTACACCTGCTACGTGACTTGCTTCTTCACTGCATCAACATTACCTAAGTGGCTGTATTTGTAATCTTATTGGTAGATCATAGTTTTGTCCCACCTTGTACCTACCTCATGATCGTGTATCCATCTCATGATTTTGCTTTATAAAACTTCCTTTGAGAAATGGGCTCATTGCAACCCATTTGGGCCCACTCCAGTCTTTCAGGAGCTGTCTCTCCCTCAACAAAATTTCCTACACTTAACCTCTGTTGCTCATTAGAATTTATCTCTCAATTTTGGGGAGCACAAACTTGGATGTATCAGACATCTAGCAGGTTGGGAGTTACAATATTTTCCTTATATCATTTGGAGGTCCTCTATCAGGATAATTATTATTACTTTTCAAATATTAAATTTCTTGAAGCTTTTTGTATCTTTTAGATTTGACAGAACATATTCCCTTGTTTCACTAATTTCTTTCAATGACAGTATGAATCAATGCATAGAAAGGTAAGACTATGGTTCTTAGATAGTACATACAAGCTACCTTGCTGGAGAGTCTGTTAATATTTGAATTTAAAAGATCATGTTCAGTAGTCATTGTGTAAAGTTTTTCTCAAACACTTCACTTCAGAGTGTTAGGAAGGTTTCCAACTCCCATCATGTAATTCATAGTCTTTACACAGCAGAAAGATTGTCTGCTTGCAAAGGTAAGTTGGCAAAGTAGACAGAGTTGAGCAGCAAACACAAAAGAAGCTTGAGGATCAGATAGACCAGTGATAACATTTGGATTAGAGAAGTCAGGGGAGGTCTAAAGACAAGTGCAGCTGGAAATCATGTAACAGAGTAGGTATTGTATTTTCTTCCTCTATGTAAAGCTCAAAAATATCAAAGATTTTATAGATGACTTTTTTCTTTTTTTGGTATAATTTTTTAAATTTTTTTATTAACAGTTAAGTTGGCAGCAGAAAATTTATTTCCACACATCCAATTCAAGTAGGTAGATTTTTATATCCTTTGGAAAAATCTTGTCAGTGGACTGGACCCCCCTGAGATTCTGTCACTAGAGAAATTTCTGTGTACTTAAAATTTCGCTAACAACATTTGAGTGTTTTTGGAATGTATCTATTAACCCCAGGTTGACAATTTCTGTTTACTATAATAATTCAGTACTGATTGAATCAAGTTTTAAAATCTTAAAAATAAAATAAGAAGTATACTACAATAAAAATAAGCAACTCAGCCACTTTGAGCAGTTTGTACCGTTATCACCATGTCCTTTTCTAAAGTAGTAGCCAGACAGGTAGAGTGATAGCGGAATGGGTCAAGGGGAGCAGAGCTGATTTTCTGCCTTGGGAACAAAGAAGTGTCTTTCTTCATTCACACATATACAAGAGTAGGGTTTGGAGCACCCTAAAGATGGAAAGTGTGGGAAAATTAAGAGAACAGACACAAAGGAGAGTTGTTGTTTCTTACTCCTGAGAGCAACCTGGCTTTCTCTGGGCTGTCATTCCATTCCTGCAATGAACACTATTTTATCTAAAACTGAGACTTTGCTTGTATGTGGTCTCTCACTATTCGAGCTGGGTGGACTGAATGAAATCTTCTCATCAGGCCAACAGGAACCAAGAGAATTCAGGTTATAGGATCTGGGGGTGTAGCACAATGGTAGTGTGCCTGCCGAGTGTGCACAAGGCCCTGAATTCAATCCCCAGTACCACATACACACACACACACACACAAAATTTGGTGATTGCCATTTTGGGGACAGGAGCTCAGTGATAGAAGCTGGAGACTGTATCCCAAGATCCCCAATATCTGTCATCAGCTAGAGTCCTTTGTCTCCTAGCAAGCTATTAGCCAGAGAAAAGCAGTCAAGAACTTTTCTCAAATCCAAGTGCAGAGCCATCTCTATCCAACTCATCTGGCCAAGTACAGATTAAGAGGATCTACTTGCATACTTACAGGAACAGAACCTTGTGGGTTTGGACAGGAATCTGAATTTTAAATAAGACCACCAGGTGATAAATTTGCACACCAAACACTGAGGATAAAAAAGAAACCTGTTGGTGTTAGGGAAAACATCAGGAGTTTCTATCAGAGAGACTATTTTATTAAACTTTATTAAACTTATTAAACTCATGTAGTATGAAAATAAGAGCTTACTAAATTCTTATATTTTTTAAAAATTGCACTCAAACACTGAGAGAAATTGCTCTTTCCTCTGAAAGTTTGCAATGTAGGCTAATTTCATCTAGAGTATTGTCATTTGGGATGATTGGTAGAAAAGAAAGGAGGGAGAAAGGAAGGCACGAAGGGCAGTCCTTGCTTTTTGCTGTTACAGTTCACCTAAATTCCAAGGAGTAATTTATTGGAATTTAGTGGACAATTTTGAGGAAGGTAATGGATTTCTCATGATGTAAAAGAATCCCAATGTGTGATTAAAACAAGGAAGTTTTTCTTCAAATTGCAAATGTCTATCTCAAGTTGCCACATTTGCACGCAGGAAAGATGAAGAGGAAGCCTGTCTTTTATTTGGTGGATTGATTATTGCACTGTCGGATGTCCAGGGGCAAAAACCGAGCTGCAGAAACAAGTCACTATTTGCGAAGTGTTAAAACAACAGGCAGATTGTTTCTTCTTCACTAACTGTGCACAGTATGGGCTGGCACCAGTGCAGTAGCTCAGAAATCTCAGATGCTGTCAGGAAAAACAAACCGAGCCCTCCAGATACAATAAAAGGGTGAGAAGACAAGTAAAGAGGAAGACCAAGAATTTATCTGCAGTTGACAAAAGAATGAGGTATTTGCTAACAGGGGTGGAAACGGCTCAGTGAGGAGGGCATGATCTCAGGAAATTTCTCTCAGTGCAGCATAAATGTTGATTCAAATAGCAGTGAGGTCTTTTAAGATGTGAACATTCTCTTAAGAGCTAAAAGCTCACAAAGTTTGTATGATGGTGTGGACTTGGAGCATTTATATATTATTTAGATGTTTTGGGAAAAAGTGTCTCTTCATGAAGTTTTTCAGTGAAAGTGTAACTGAGCACTTAGATTCATAAACTCAGGTTCATTCATTCCCCATTGACCAAATCAAAGGAGGTCATTTATTTTGGTAGAAAGAAAAAATCATTTATTTTGGTAAAAAGAGAAAAGGATTTATTCAAAGCTAGGTCTGAGGAGACAGAGGGATCATTTGCCTCAAATCACTATCTCACCACACATAGGTGTGTTAAGGTCTTTTACAACAAGGAACAGTCAGGGAGGGAATAAGATGAAGCAACAGGCTTGCACTGCTTTATTCCACCCCTTCCTGACCCTGACTTCTCTATCTCTTGCTTAAGGGAATGAAATCGGACTTGACTTCCTGGTACTGAGAGGTGGGGTTAGCCATTTATCCCCTAGACCTGAGGAAGTTTGGAGAAACTACATGACTCTAAAGGAAAAAAATCTAACTTTTAAAGTTTCCTTTTGCAGTGCTTGTTACAAAAGAAAGCTGAATGGAATGGATGAAAATAGAAAGAAAACAGAAATTATCTTTTGTTATACTGTACTACTTCTGAGCTATTTACCTGCCTAGTGTATGCTTCAGGGTAAACATCTGCCATTTGTTATGGCACATTTTCTCTTTCTGTCTGTCTGTCTCTGTGCTGTCTCCAGCCTCCTTTCCTCTCTCTCCTTCCTTCCTTGCCCTCTCTCACAAGATTAAATACTGTATCTGAAAAAAATTTTTATAGTAGTGATAGTGTTATTATAGACAGCTGAGTTAGGTAGATATAGGTAGTCAGCTAGGGCTTGGTCTTTGAGATAGAGTCAGTGCAAAAGATGAGAACATATTACAACTGTGACTGGAGGTACATACGTTGGAGGTCAGACCTCAAGATAAATACAAAATGACCAGGCATACATGCCTTTCCAAGGGATAAGATAAGTGGTAACACCTGGTCCAGTAAAGTCTAGATAGGCATCAGTCACCTCGATGGGTGATCAAGACCTTCAGACTCATCACTTTCCTGAAAAGTTCTTTGTTCTTTCCATGTGCACTTGCTCCATGACTTTCTCCCCATTGGATCAATATTACTTAAGCAGCTATACTTATAATCTTATTGGTTGATCATAGCTTTACCCCATATTGGATCCACCTCGTGATTTTGCTCTGTGAAATTTCCTCTGTGAAGTGGGCTCATTGGCAACCCAGTTGGGAAACCTCCTGTCTCTCCAGCAGGATCTGATCTCTCCCTCTCAATAAATATTTCCCACCCTTAAATTCATTCTTCAATTTTGGAGAACACGAACTCAGCGTACTGAACATCTAGCAGTTTGGGAGTTATAGTATTTCCCCTGTATCAATTGGCAGTCCTATATCATTCCTTTATCAGTATCAGTCACCGATATTATATGATAATGTCTGCATATAAACAAGTTCAAATTTAATAGTCTTGTCAGTGTGAATGAAAAGATAAACTTTATCATAATGAGTCAACTTAGCCAGATTTACTGGAACTCTAAGTTTGAAAGAAATAACCAAAATAAACAATTCATGTTTTTCGGTATTGCATTCATTTATAGCATGTTTTTGTTTTTGTTTCTTTTCGGTTAAACAGAAATATTGTGAAATACCTACTCAATGGAGATCAGATTTTATCCTGATCATTTTCATAGCATTTTTAGGAATAGTCTCGAGATAGCAAAGCGTATATCTATAACCTTCAAGTAAGAACTTTTCAGATTGTTTTTCGCCTTTCATGTGTTATCATGTTATATGGATTAACTTAAAAATTTAGAGGTGGGAAATGATTTGCTACTGTCAAGACATAAATTGTGAATAAAAATATAGAACTTTCTCAATGATAGGCTCTTTTATTAAGTAATATGTTACTCAAGAAGTAGAAGATACAACAGTGAACAGTTTTAGACTAGGGAGCTGGTAATCAGGGTGGTAGGGAAATTATTTGTGTTTGTACACAATTTAGACATTTTGAGAGTATTCATACATGCCAACAGAAGGAGAAATGGGAAAATGAATGGAAAGTTAACATACAAATTCAAAGCCAATCCTGATTGGGTCACCAAAAAAGTAAGGTCCAGGTTTAAGAACTTAGTAAAAGTTAGATTTTTACCAATACATGCATGCCAGTCAGCAATTTCCTACTGTGAAATCAAGTAGCCAAAAGACAATCTGAATCAGAGGAGAAAAATAATCTCCTTTTTTTATTATTTTAATAGTTCATTGTTTTAGCACAATTTTTTTGAATCTTGAGATTATCAAATGGGTTTGTATGTTCATGTTTAACGGATTATTCTAATTATGCTTTTCACTAGAAAATTAAAGTGCAAAAAGTAGTTTTGAAATAATGAATAAATGAATGAAGACTTTTAAAATAATTTAAGGAAATTATATGCTTAATCTTACACATACCTGAAATGTGTAACATGGTATATATTTCATTATATATTGCATATGTACATGTGTTTGTAATTGTATATATGTGTTCATTCGTGCACAATGATTTGAATTGGTTTTACATTCTTGTATCTCTCTAATCTTTTATTCTCACATCATTTATGGACACAAATCAAATACATATTCCTCTATCTCACCTTCTAAAAAATTAACTCATTCTGTTCTATGATTTTCTGTATTCCAAGATTCATTCTTCCATTGATAAATTTTTTTTTTTGAGGCAGGGTCTCACTTTGTAGTACAGGCTGGTCTTGAACTGACTGTGTAGCCTAGGCTGGCCTTGAACTCACTGCAAGTCTTCTGCCTCAGCCTCGCAAGTGCTGGGATTACAAGCATGAGCCACCACGCCTGGTTCTTCCACTGATAGCTTTTCACTCAATTCTTTCTGTTACTCCCATTCAAGGTTCACTACTTCATGGAAAGCTACATCTTTTGTCCTTTTAATTTAATTTTCTTTGGTTTTGATGACACTTGGTTTATGCAGTTATCTCAATAAAATACCTCTCATTCTTCTACATGTCCCTTTTTCTTATATTTTACATATTTCTAGATCAACTAAGCATTTAAAAAATATTTGTTGAGTCATTATAAAGAAATTACTGGTCTCCCTCTTCCTGAAAAACTCACTCATTATTATAGAGTAATGGAGTGCAGATACACTCTCCTACTTTTCAAAATTACCTTCTTTTGTCATTATTCTTTCACAATATCCAGAAATTTGGTTATTTGCCTTAACTTTCTTCATTTCTCCCCCTTGTTCAATATTGATGTTGCCTACTCACCTGATGCCTTAGCCTTTCCGAACTTTACAAGTTAGTCTCAGCTTACTGCATGGGTGGACCATGAATTGATATACTCTGATCGATATACTTACTTGTCACTGAAATGCCAAACTTTGCCAGTATCTTCTAAACACCTCTAAGAGTCCTGCCTTTAGCATCTATTGAAAATGCCTTACTACACATCATACTCATTCTGTTACTGATTGGAGAGTCTTGTGGGGTTTCTTTTCAGGTTCTTGGGGTCCTGAAAAAGAACTGGACAAGATACATGGAAAAGGTAGTGAAAATGTACATTTACTGAAGGCAGTAAAGAGGTATGCTTCGCAGAGTGAAAGGGAGCTGGTGGAAAGCTTTACAGAGGCTCTGAAGATAAGGGGAAGGGGTCTTTCACTTCTGGTCAAGAGTTCAAATCCTCCTAGAGGGTTGTCCTGGACATATTTGACAACTCACACTGAGTCATGTCCTCTGTGTTAACTGTGCATGTCCTCACCCGTGTTTTAACCCGTTATAATTGTATCCATGAGATGCAACCCACGTGGATGAGTAGGTAATGAGTTTGTCCATGACTGGAAGTTACTTTCAGGTGCCTTGAGGTGTTTCTGTGCAAGTGCCCAAGTTGGGGATTTCCCCCAAGCACTGATCTGTGGGCTACTATGTTTCCTAGACTGTGGTTTGGGAGTTAGAGAGGCACGTCCCCAGGCAGGAACAGGACCATTAAAAATTGGTGGTGAGGTGGTCCTTAGGCTGTAATTAAAAGGAAGCCATGGTTGGCCCATGGTAACTATAGTACTATTCTAACTCTTACGAACTTTCAAATTGTAAAGATTTCTTTGTGTTACTCATCACTGTCAAGAATTATATTATTTACTATTTGTTCGGTTTGTTTTTTCCTCTGGAATGAAGACTATTGGAAGATAGTTATGTCTTGTTGACTTCTAAATCCCCAAATCTCCAACACTAAATAAGACAGTGTGAGTGTTTTGACAGTATTTGTCAAATTGGTGAATGAATAAAACAATTCCAGTGAATGAGGGAGTTACTTTCTTTTCTCCTAAGAAATTGTCATATTTCAGATTAACTGTGTTTTTCCATCTTGTCCACATCTTCTTGCACAGGATAAAACTAGTTTCAGGTTCAGTTTCTATGATGGGAATGCAATGAAGACATTGTTTACTTAAAATCATATCAGGGTGTACACACATTAGGATGAAGTTTCTTTTAGCACATGCTTATGATTGTGAACTATGGAAAATTAGGCAAATTGTCATTTTTGATGGACTTTTTTTAGTCCTGACTACCTCGACCAGCTTCAGTTGAAAGATTGTAAACATTAACAAGCCAAAAGAAAAACACATTTAGTTCTTTGTAAGAAAAATTGTGATTTGGGAAGCGATATATGTGTCACAAAAAAGTTTGGAACAAAGCCTGCATAAATGATATTTGAAACTTGTTTTGCATTTCATAAAGAAATAGGAATATTTTCTAATGCATTTTGGTTAGGTTCATCTGAATAGGTTATTTCCTTCCTTTTGTATATGAGGATAAGATTCTGTTCAAAAACAGAAAAAAAAAAGCCATAATTTTATTGTGAAATGAGACTTAGGCAATGATATGAGCTTTTGATCCAAGCTGACATTACTTGTTTACAAAGTCTTGTGCAGAGTGTAGTTGAAAATTCTGGAATGTTATGGATAATGTTTTGCGAATCTTTGTATCACTCTGAAAGTAAAAACATTGTGCTAGCCGGGGATCTAGCTCAGCGGCCTAAGTGCCTGCCTGGCAAGCGCAAGGTCGTGAGTTCAATCCCTGGTGCCGCGAAAAAAAAAAAAACGTTGTGCTTGATACTTGTCATGCTGTCAGTGCTTGTAAAATGATCAGAATTTCATTCTTGAGAGCTAGCATTTAATATGAATTTTAATTCATTTTCTCAAAATTCATTTTTGCTTTTTTGCTCTTCTTTTGTTGTTAAAGTCACTTGTTCTACAATGAATATCATAATAGATTAAATGATATCTACCTGTAAATTCAATATCTCAAAAGAAGAATTTTTTTTAAATTTTTTAAATTTATTTTGAAAAGAATACAACCAAACAAAACAAAACAAAATAGAGGAAAGTCAATCAATTTTTGAAACTAGAATTTTTGGACTAGATGAATCATTAGAGATCAGTCAGTCTAGTCTTCTAGACTAGATAGTTAAAAATATCCCAGAGAGGTGAATTGACTTGCCTGGGGCTTTACAGCTTTTTAAATTAGACTAGAATCTGGGTCATCAGTGTTGAGCTACTTCTATTCTATTAGATAATTATGTTCTAGAATTGCAGAGAGTAAAAACCTATGCTGAGCAATATTCGCTAAGACAGAGAATCCCCAGCTTTTTGATGACACACACTAATTGGTTAACAATTTTGAGAACAGCTTCAACATATTTAAAATTGCTTATTAATAAATCATTTCCTGAAAGTGCTATAATAATAGGTATTTAAAAGAATGTTATAGTAACACTTTATTGCTTTTATTTTAATTTTAAAAGAATGTTTTAAAGTTAGTAATCCTTTAAAAGTCATTACATTTCTTTTTATTGGTAGCACAAGCATCGTTTCTGCTTTCACTAAGAATTTTTAGTATTTCAGAGAATACAGTATATTTGAATATGTTTCATTGTTGTACAATTTTGCTTAAATACCATTTGATACGGTAATTTAAAAATCAAGTTCAAAGTTTAGTATATTTTGGTTGTTGATTTTAATGGCTGTCAGAAATAGTGGAATTAAGTGAAAGAATTACATCATCGGTTTCAGTGAATACAAAAGTAACTCTCCTTTTAAATTGTTTTTACCAATCTTTCAAAGATTTGTCCATGAAATTCATCTTATAAATTGCTATCTGCCCAGGGAGTCAAGAATTCCTTCTTGGAACAAAATTCTAGATTTTGAACAAATACCTTAAATTTCTAAAACTCTTCTTTTAGATGAGTTTTATTTTCATATTTGAAAAGTGTATAAACATAAATTTTTCTTTCTGAATGCTGTCTTACATACCTTGGTTTTTTTTTTTCTTTTTTTTTTTTCCGCAGTAACCACAGATAAGGACAGAAATTCTTTCAGAATCTCTAGCTGTAGAAACTGTAAGTACTCATCTCTTAAGACCTCGCAGACAAGAGTTTTAGATGATGGTAGGAAAGAAAAGACACAAGAAAGAAGTTAGACACTAAAAAGAAACAGTGATAACCATTTTTTAGTCATTGTTGAATAAATCATAGTTTTCAGACATACTCTTCCTTGGCCCATTTATATGGTCCTTATTAATATTCATCATGGATAAAAATCGACATTTAAGATGAATAGAAAGGTATGCATGTTCATGTGGATTGTACGCCTAAGAAGTGTTGAACATTATAAAATTCAGATACAAGAAAATATGATCTTGGACACTTTAAAATGATTATTAACTGTCCTGGGCTTCCACATGGCCAGAGCTTGCACAAATATGCAAAGTTAAAAAAAGAACGAAGAGTTACTACTGATCATCTCAGATGATTTTATTCTTGGTTAATTTTACCAAAATCATGTACTACTCTGCTTTATTATTTTGATGAATTCTGTGCTAAAGAGTACGCTAGAAAAAAGATACATACAATTCTCATTCTCTTAAAAATGAGCATTCCCTCAGCACAGTATAGTGGGTCAAAATTAAAAATTAAAAAGAGAAATTTTAAATTACTAAGTTTGAGGGTGATTATAATTTTTCCATCTTGCCTACAATTGCTTAAGCAACTTACAGAATATGGTCAAGTCCCAGTTTTTCTGATTATTGTTTGCAGCAATATCTATCTTTAAGCAGTACTAACAGGAACTGAAAAGTAAGTAACAGACATTGGTCTCTCAAACCTAAATAAAGCTGCACAAGGTTCAATTATATGTAATTGCTTACAAGGCAGAGCATATGAAAGAGGAAATAAAGGAATGAAAATATTCAACTGAATAGGAAAGTCAGAAACCTGGGGTTCCTGAGTAAAGACCACAAATCTATGAAACAGTGGCTATGTCAGGTAATCCTTCTTCCTCTTCTCCTCCTTCTTCTCTTTCTCCTACTCCTCCACTATCTATTTCTCCTCTCTTCCTCCTTCTCAACTTCCTCCTCTTTCTTCCTCTTCTTTTTTCTATTTGTCCTTTTTTCTGAAGTGTTGGGGATGAAACCACAGCCTCTGCATTAAGCTACATCCTCGGGTCATTTTAAAACTCTTACCAACTTGTTGAATTGTCTAGGCAAGGTTCCAGTTTGCAGTCCTCAGCCTCAGCCTCCCCAGAGTGGTGAGAACACAGGTGTGCACCATAACAGCTGCCTAATTCCTTATGTAATATGGTAAACAAAAACAAAAACAAAAACAGAAACAAAAACAGAAAACCTCAAGGAGTTTGGAGAGTCATTAAACCTTGTCAGTTTAAGCTTTACCAATTAGCACTTGATACAATTTGACCTGAGGACTGTAAATTAATCAAAACCCAATTGCTTCATCTTTGGAGTGGAGATAGCACTACTCTAAAGGGTTTAGGAAGACTAGAAATAATGGTATTAAATGCCAAACATTGGCATAGTGTAGATACTCATAAAATGATTAAAATTGCTGCTGTTCTTGTTATTGGTAATAATAGTAGTATTAGCAGTTATAGTAGTAGCAAACTTCTTAGTGAGTCATATTACGATGTGCTGTCCATTACCACATGCAGAGATTTTTGTGGAGCTAAATTAACTAATTACTTCTCTTCCTCATTGTTAGATATGAAAATTATATAGACATGAATACCTTTACCCTCGAAGTCAAGTTCAAAAACTAATGATTTGTTCAAACTGTTGTAGCTTATTTTTACTTTGTCAAATTAATATCTTGCTTAAGCCAGCTCTTTATTAGTAATAAATAGGTTACCTTATGTTTGAACCCAAGCGCATGATGTGCCCTCCAGTGGTTTATTCTTCAGCCAATAGGATAGTGTTCATTCCCAAGCTTTTAAATTCAGTTTTTATTTATAGTTTTTCTTAGACCTAGTCTTAATATTTTAATCTGTAGAAAATAGTAACAAAAACAAAATCAGTGACTACCACTAAGTTTGTCACTGTACTAGCCCCTAAAATCTTGAAAATTGATAAACCATATCTACGCTGATGATAAAACCACGTGGGATTCTGTTTTATCTAAAATTCAACTACCAAAATCAGAACATGATAGATGAGAAGAAAGAAAATCCTAAACACACATTACTGCAAAGGGCATTCAGTTAACATTTGGACGGCATATTGGCTTTGTCCCTTAAAAGCTGAAAGGCTTGCAAACTCTTACCAGTCCTCTGCTTTTGTAAAACCATGATGGGCACCATTTTCAGCTGAATCAGAAACAATCTGAATTGATAAATCCACAGCCTCTTCCTTTTGTCGGTATAATAACTTCTTTTCTGGATTAAATGATTAGTTTTTATGATTGAGAGTGGCATTCCTCCTTCTTTCTGTTGTGTCTGGTCTCGATTTGAATTTGTCATTTGATGCCATGTAGAATGCACTTGTGTTCAGATACCAGAAAGAAAACAGCCCTGATTTGCATCCAGTGCTGGCTTCCTGGAAAGAAGATGGATAGTTCCACGTACAATCTCTTCTCTTTCTTGGGACCATTATGTGGTTCACTGTGTTATTTCTTTCTTTGATCTCTTGAGATGAGTTGGCTCTTGAACCTGTGGCCTAGAACTTTCTGTGTCAAATCTCAACTGGGGCCAGTTTTGCTCCCCAGAAAGTATTTGGTAATGTCTGGAGTTATTTTTGATTGTTGTAACTAGGAAAGAACCATTGCTATCTAGTGCCTAGAAGCTGCAGACAGTGCTTAAAATTCTGCAATGCACAGGACAGACCCCTACAATAAAGAATTATCTGCTCACAGGTATCAATAGTGCCACTGTTGAGAAACCCTACAAGAAAAAAGCTTCATGGCTGTTTTGAACCATTTTCAATAACTTTTACTCTTCTTTTTTTTTTCCTGGTATTGGGGATCAAACTCATGACCTAGTGCTTACCAGGCAGGTGCTGTGCCACAGAGCTACATCCTCAACCTTCAATAACTTTTAAAATCCTATAAAATGTGTCCTTACCTACCATCACAATGTACAAGCTAATGACAACTTAAATTTTCTTTGTTTTCTGTTGAGTTAATAATAAATGGGTGTGGCATTACTTCCTATTTCAAACTCACAAAAACTAATAATTTATTATTAATAAACATAATGCTGCTAAAATTTCTTTTCAAAACCCAGTGTCAATGGAGGAATAGATGAATAAGAGCAGTATTTAGTACCAACAAAATTGCTAAGTACTGACATGAGTCTTACTTTTCACAAGTGTTTAATCTTACACAAAGAATATTTTGTTCTGAAAATACAATTTCCTAGTGAGACTCACTTTTTCCTCATTTGAAGTTCATGACAATCTCACATATTAGTTTGCAAATTAAAGTTTTAGTTTTGATTTTGTTCATCCCCCTGCTCACTTTTTACTAAATGCATGAATCTTTCAGATTTGAAAGCATTTTTTTCAGTTTTAAATAAGAAATCATTTTCCTGC
>RJWT010026275.1:0-15870 GCA_004365215.1 Cuniculus paca | reverse complement strand
ACTGCCTCCTATACTTGGATTCTTAAAAGAAATAGAAAAGAAAAATGATATATTAAAATAACAGGATAGACTTGGGAAATAAGGTCTCCTGCTTCTTCTGCCTTACTTCAAACAGGAGACGCTACAGGCCAGCAGTAAATTTTGCTGACATGAACTGTTCCCTACCTGATGATCAGCCAGTTTTCCTTTTTTTAATTCTTTCTTTTTCTTTATCTCTTTTTTTTCTTTTCTTCCTGTTCCTTTTGTGCACCAGAGCACTAACTTGAAGCCCTAGAAACAAGAATGAAGACTATAGGGGTGCATAGAAAATGGGACAGCTAACCTCTCCCCCATGACCCATGGTTTTTTCTAGTCTGGGTGGCCCTGGGCTGTCTCCATGCTGCCCTGGGTGGGGGAGTAGAAAAGCACCTTACTTCATCTCCAGTTTTGCCCTAGGAAGTTACAGACTACAGCAGAGGCGAAAGACAGTGGAGCAAAACTTGCAGAGCAATGAATGGGAAGTTAGCACCTCACCTCAGGATAGAAGTAAGAACTGGGATTGAGCAACCTTGGACTGCAACAGCAGCAGCAGAGGAGAGACCGCATGACAACATCTCACCACATAACAAGTGATCTAAGCAGACAGACTTGCCAATGGAAAAGGAGCACAGAAGACTGAGCAAAGACCAGGAGGAACCATAGATTCATGGGACGGGGAACAGTCCTCTGTCTCTGTCCGAAAACAGCAGGGCAACTGAGAGAGAGATGCCGCAAAAAGAAACAGGGTAGGGAGTGGGAGGCCACTAAGGATCATAAAGACCAGAGCAGAAATTAACACAATTGAGACTAAGAAAATAATACAAAGAATTAACTAATCAAAGAGTTGGTTCTTTGAAATAATAAATAAAATTGATAAACCCTTGGCCAATCTTACAAAAAAAAAAGGTAAAGACACAAATTCATGAAATGAGGAATGAAAAGGATCAAATTACTATATGCTCTGTGGAAATTCAGATTATCGGTACCTACTTTGAAAATCCTTACTCTCATAGGATGGAAAACACAAAAGAAATAGAAATATTACTCGATATGCACGAGTTACCAAAGCTGAATCAAGAAGATATAAAAAGTCTGAATAACCCAATATCAGTCAATGAAATTGAAAATGTAATTAAAAACTTACCAGCAAAGAAAAGTCCAGGTCCTGATGAATTTATGACTGACTTTTACAAGATTTAGAGAAGATTTAATAATAATACTCCTCAAAGTCTTTAATGAAGTTGAAAGGGAAGCAATGTTCCCAAACTCATTTCTGGATGAGAGTATTACCCTGATAGCAAACCAGAGAAAGACCCAACTGAAAAAGAGAACTACAGGCCAATCTCTATAATGTACATAGATGCAAAAATTCTTAGTAAGATACTAGCAAACAAAATGCAGCAAATCTTCAAAAAGAGTATACCCCATGACCAAGTGGAATTCTTCCCAGTAATGCAGGAATGTCTCAACATACGGAAGTCAATAAGTGTAATACACCGTATCAATAGAGCCAAAGATAAGAACCACATGATCATTTCAATAGATGCAGAAAAGGCTTTTGACAAAATCCAACACTCATTCATGATATTAATTCTGCAGAAAGGGGAATAGAAGGTCTTCCATCTATGACAAACCAACAGCCAATATCATACCAAATAGACAAAATTTAAAGCTTTCACTCTAAAATCAGAAACAAGATAAGGATGTCCACTATCTCCAGTCCTATACAATAAAGTTCTGGAAACAATAGCCAAAGTAATTAGACAAGAGAGACAAATAAAAGGAAGAAGGACAGGAAAGGAAAAAGTTAAATTATCATTATTCTCAGATATCATGTTACTCTATACAGATGACCCCAAAAACTCCACCAAAAGTTTTCTAGATTTAATAACTAAATTCAGTGGTGTAGCTAATACAAAATAAACACTCAAAAATCAATAGCATTCCTGAACACAAACATCAAACTCACTGAGAGAGAAATTAGGGAAACTGCACCCTTCACAATAGCATCCTGAAAAATTGAAATACTTAGGAATCAATCTAACAAAAGAAGGAAAGTATCTTTATATTGAAAATCACAGTAATCTGAAATACAAGATTGAAAAGAATATCACAAAATGGAAAGATATCACTTGCTAATAGGAAGAACCAACATTGTGAAAGTAGCCATATTCCCAAATTGTTATACAGATTTATTGTCATACCAATCAAAATATCACTAGCATACCTCAAAGAACTAGGGAAAACATTCTTAAAATTCACTTGGAAACAGAAGTAACGTAGAATAGCAAAGGCAATCCTGGGCAATAAATTCAAGAAAGGAGGCATCACAATCCATGATGTGAATTTATAACTACAAATGTACTCTGATAAAATCAACATGGTACTGGCAGAAAAACAAACAAACAAGCAAACAAGCAAACAAACAAACAAACAACAGAGCTAAGGATCAGTGGAACAGATTAAAAGATGAAGACACAACTCCAAACACACTCAGTCACCTTACCCTTGACATAGAGGTCAAACAAGTTCACTGAAAAAAGATTAAAACTAAATCCATGTCTATCATCATGCACTAAACTGAAGTCAAAATGGACCAAAGATCTAAATACTACAACAGAAACACTATATCTACTGGAAGATAAAGTAGGTAGAAATCTTGAAGATATATTTGTAGGTAGACAGTTCATAAACAAAACTCAAATATACTCAGGAAATATTTCAAGAATCAACAACTGGAATCTCATCTTACTAAAAAAAATATTTTGTACAACAAGGAAAAAAATCAACAATAAAGTGAAAAGACAACTCAAAAATTGGGAAAAAATTTAGTCAATTGTCCCTTAGACAAAGGACTTCTATCTGGGACATATAAAGAATTGAAAAAAATCAGCTGCTCCAAATTCAGAGGTCCAATCCAAAAATGGGCATCTGAAATGAATACATACTTCTCAGATGAAGAAATACAAATGGCTAATAAATACATGAAAAAACATTCAACATCACTGGTCATCCAAGAGATGCAAATTAAAACAGCACTGAGATTCCATCTCACCCCAGAAAGAATGGCTATCATCAAGAAACTAACAAATGACAATGCCTATAGGGCTGCAAGGAAACAGGAACCCTTCTCCATCATTAATGGGAGTGTAGAATGGTGCAACCACTGTGGAAACAGTGTGGAGACTCCTCAAAAAAACAGAATTAGAGGTCCCATTCTACCCAGTTACTTCCCTTCTGGGTATCTTATCAAAAGAATTAGTAACACCATACCACAGTGATATATATGCACCCATGTTTATAGCAGCAAAATTTGTAATAGCTAAATCTTGGAAACAACCAAAATGCTGACCAACCAAGGAATGGATAAAAAAGAAGTGGTATTTTTATACAATGGAGTACTATTCAGCCATAAAGAAGATGACACTTAAAACATTCACAGGTAAATGGATGCAAGTTGAGACCATACTCATAAGTGAAATAAATCAGAGTCACATGTGTAAACATAGTATTGTCTCCCTGGTGTGAGAAACCAAAAGAGTAAATATGTTCTAAAATGTACCCCCAAAAATATACAACAGATATCATGAAATGGAAAGAAATTGTTCAAAAGGAAAAAAGACCTAGGATGGGTGAAAGGGAAAAGGACAGTACAGAAAAGAAAAAATGAAAGTTGGTTATACTATTAGTGGCTCTTAGTTCATTAAAAAGGGAGGTTTATGCGAATGTCTTAGAGAAATTTCTATGCTCATGTCTTGTACCCTGAGCAACTACTCTAAAGATAACAACATGTAATGTATTAGCTATTGTTATTTTCCTATTATGTTGTTATGAAATTTTGTTTACCTTTTTTCCATAAAATAAAAAAGAGGAGAGTTTTTCCATATATTAATGTTCACCTTGGCTCTATTTATAGACTGAAAAATAAGGAACAATACAAATAGCCATCAATACATCAACTGATAAATTATGGTGAAATTTAACTGTAGTACATATTTTATGAATGGCTCAAGACAATTCCTCTTCCTACAAAAGAGAAAAGAATAAAAAGAAGGGGGTCACAGTTTGGACATGGCTGGTAGAATATACACTGTATGATGCTGTTTAACAATATTTATGACAATTAAACTCTTACATATTGAGAGGAATGAAGAGATCGAGTTGTGTCTGTGAGTGTTGGGATATAAAGTAGCACAAGGAAAGTTTAGAATATGTGTATATGCTCATGACAATGGTGAGAGTTTCACAGATATATATATATACACATATATTTTCATATATATGAAAAGTTACCAAATGAAACAAATTAATCATGTGCTATTTATTTTGTCACTTAGGTATTTAAAAATTTATAATTTTATTATTAACAAATGAAAGGAGAAATTATTTCCTTGCATCACTGAGTTTTAAAAGATTATTGATAACATCATTTAGATTACTCATTTCACATATGCATGACTCTAGTTACTGCTAGAACAAAAATTTGTGCAGTGAAATCCTTAATGTTTGGAAAATTCACACTCACTATAATTTATTAAACATTTTCATTATAAATCAATCAGAAAACTATTAGTGAAATATACTGAAGAGAAATACTATTTTTGCAAGTATTATTCAAACTGTTTTTAATGAATATTTAATGAATATGATGTGATGTTATTAATGACAATAACATGAAAAATACATAGGAAATGACAGTAATGTCTGTATCATTTGTGTATTTAATCACATGAGTTCTTCAAAAACTTATAAAAATAAAGACAAATGTTTAATTAAGTCACTACATTTAATTTAAAATCTTATTTTACTCTAAGTGAAGCTCGCATCAGCAAAAAGAACTGACAAATTTATAAACAAAATATTAAGTAAAAATGAATGAAATAATTTTGAGACATTCGATAAAAAACCAACACAAAATGATACATTTTATGTTGAATGAATGAAGATGAGCATAACCTCAGAGATAAATGAGGTATAAAAATTATAGAAAATTTTTATTAATGAGGTGTCTAAATTATAGATAATTATAATTTTATTTTAGTTACAACAAACACCAACTAAAATTCTGATGAATACATTTTTATGGAGATGCACTATTTGCACGTCTTTATTGGGTGCATTATGGTTATTTGAACAATGTATATAATATGTAATAATAAAGTCAGGGTAATAAGTATTTTCATCTCTCCAAACATTAATCATTTTTACGTGTTGGGAATTTCATAGTCTTCTAATGTACTTTCATGTCTCTAATGATTGTATGATATTTTTAAAAAATGTTTCAAGAAAGTGTGGCAAAGTTAAACGAGTGATTAAAACACTGGTAAGTGGGTTCCCATCATGTTGTTAGAAACTAGAATGGTAAGTACAACAGATATAATTAATGCCTGATTTAGCTAATGCATTTTTCTAAGGACCTTTGAAACCCTACTGTACTAGTTTTCTAGTAAACTAGTACCACAGACTGAGGAGGTAAACAGAAATTTATTGTTTCATAGCTCTGGAAGCCAAAAGTCCAAAATGAGTGTGTTGGCAGAGCTCAACTTCCTCTGAATCCTCTAAGGGCAAACCATTTTTCCTTTCTTCGCGCTTTTATTGCCCCAAGCATTCTTTCTCTTCTGGCAACATCGTTTCCATTTCTTTGTAACGGTCACATAGTATCACTTCTCTTCTGGTAAGGACATCAATTATATTGAATTAAGTCATCTAGAGTACGACTTTACTTTAGCAAATGCTTTTTTTTTTTAATATCCTATTTCCAAAAAAGAAAACATTCTGAGACACTGCAGGTAAAAATGTTCTTTAGTGGGGGAAGACATAACCTCAAATACTGGATCATAGTATAGATACATAAGTTTAATGACCAGGAGTGAAACAGTATTGATTATTAGTAATACATAAATGAATCACTGAGGTTATTTTTTGCTTCCCATTTAATGATATGGAGCATGGTAGATTACATATGTCTTATGAACAAGAAAGAAAACTGCTTAACCCTCCTAATAACTACATGAGGTAAATTCTGATATTATTACTATTATTTTAAAGATGATGAAACAGAGATAAAGAAAACTTCAAGACACTCAGGAGTTGTGCGATCAGGGCTCTAACAAAATAATTGCTGTATGAATCAATTTCTGGGTCACAGAAAGGAAAACTTTTCGGAACCCTGTAAAAATTATACTAGTTAAAAATTTGTCAAAACTGAATTCTCTCAAACCAGTATTTACTGACCCTCATATTGTGTTGCACAACAAATATGCCGTCTCACTTGACTGAAATCACAATAGTTACTGTTACTGCATAACCAGGGACCGCTATCTGTGTTGCATTACACCTTAAGCTACTGTAGTCTATAAAATTATTATAATGATTTGTGTACAAGACCATTTTCCTTGTTTGCATATAAACTTGAAAATTAGCACAGGGATTCTAGGTGTGTAGAAATCCCATGAGCAAGAGAAGAAAAGACGATGTGAGCTTTGATACAAGAAAAGCTTTCAGATACTTAGTCACCACTGTTTTAAGTTTCTTAAATATTGCTTCTGTTCCATGTTATTTTTCTTATACTGTGAGTTGTTTTTGTCAACATGAATTTAAAAACCCTGTTTGGCACATATTTGTGTACACACGCCTTCTCATACCCCACACACTTTATAGCGCTGATCTGGTAACCAAACCGAAGCTCCTTTGAAAGCCAGTGAATCACACTGGCAGGTTAATGCCTCTGCTCCACTACTGCTGCTGTGCCAGGATGATGGATGATGCAGTGTGCAGGCGGCCAACTGAAAAAAGCCACTGAGCCTTGGCGTGAATTTAGGTGTTGATGAAAGATGAGCTCTTGTTCCAAAGAACATATGTTGTTCATGAAACCTCCAGAGAAACTATTAAAAATGCACTATTCATTTTTAAGAGAGGTGTAATTACTGGTTAGACAGCAATATTTCTGTAATCTTCAGGTTGCAGTGTTGCTGTGAATGTTCAGAGTTTGAAATGTTCTGTATACGATTTCAGAAAACTGCGAGTTACTTGGGATAACAACCTCATTAAGGTGACAGAAAAGCTCAATTGGGAAGCCTGGCATGGGTGGGAAGGCTGCTTAGTTTCATGTGTCTGTGTGACGGTTAAGAAAGCCACACCTATCATTCGGAGCACCTAACATTATTTTTTGAAAAAAAAAGTCATAGAAATATATAGTAATTCAGAACAGTGGAATATTGTAAGGTCATATTGTTACCTTTAGATAAAGTCAGGTGAGCTATGCGGACAAGATTTTGCTGGTAGTAACCCTGGAATTAACTATCATGGTCAAGAGAATGCAAATCAGCTGAAATAAAATGTAGTAGCTGTAGATAAGATAAAACTGGCCAAGAAATAATACTTCTTTGCATTTTTTACAACACTATAAAGTATAATACAAGAATCCATCTAGTCAAATTAGTGGAAATTGGACTGGAGAAGTTATTTGAATTTAGGGAAATAGCCCAAGAATTAATGGCAACCTAAAAAATGAGAACTCCTGTATTTCTTTGCCTCTAAATCCTCATCAAGTTTAAGACATACCACCAATTTAATCACGAATCATAGGAAAATTTAAGTCAATGTGTTTACATACTGTTTTAATAATTACAATGACATATTTATCAATGCAATATGTATTTCCTTTGTGTTTCATTCAATGCCTTAAACCATTATGTGAATTTAGATAATGAAGATTTTTTACATATATTTTTATTAGTGCCAATAAGATTTTTTTAATAAAGATATTTTATAGTACCAATAATATTTTTTTAATAAAGATATTTTTATAGTACCAATAACTACCTGAACTTACAGGTAGTATGCCACTGCCATGCTGTTTGTATCATCTATGATTGTGTTCTTGACCTCTAACATCTTTTGGTTTGACAGAATAGTTTAAAGGATATTGAATACTCCTAAAATTTTCTTTGCATTTCATTTCTGAAACTATCTACTTGATTCACATTTTTTCTCTCTATGATCTTCAATTCAATAAATTTTGTAGTTTTTGTACTATTGGGTTATATACTCCATAGAAATACTATATTCTAGATATTTACTAATTCTAAAATTGGATTCTTTAGTGGTATATGAAGTAAAACTGTGACTATATTCTTAGGGTATTTAGTTTATTACTTTTTCAATGTTATTTCATGTCAGTTTTTGAGTCAGCTATATATTTTGATTTGAAATATTTTAAGTGTAGCTAACATGCTACCATCAGAATACTTAGATACCCAAAGGGATAACTCAGTTTTGTTTAATTGAGGCAAAAATAGTTGACTACTCTTTGAATTGTGTTACTGTGAAATGGCTGAGGGGACTGATCTTACCCATCCTAAAGTATCTTTTCTATCCAAACATTATGAATGAGTTCCATATAAATTCTTCATCTTGCATCTTTGAAACTTGTAAACATAAATATTTTTTGCAAAGGCCAAAAACTTATATCAGTCCTTTGTATTGTCTGGTATTGATTTATCTCTACTAATAGCATTGTTGGACAATAATGATCGATAATATTAATTAGAAATTAATAATACTGTTGAACAAAAACAAGATAAGGTTAAGAACTGAACCACATATAGGTTGTTTAGAACTGGAGGCAAATATTATGCAATGATATGGGAGAAAACATAAATAAGAAGCCAGAGACCTTTAAGAAAACAAAGAACCATCTTAATCTTACTTAGGGACGACCCTATGTGGATTCAGTAGCTCATAGGAATGCCTGAAGAGGCAAAGAACAAGCAGGTGAAATTTTTGCATTATGTTTTACTAGTTCATATGTAACTTCTTAAAATAAAAGATAGAAACTGAGTTCTTGAATGTTTTGAATTACAGTGGTTCCGCGGTTCACAAACTTAATTCATTCCAAGATTCTGAAAAGATTGCTATGTTCCTGTTCATGTGGAAACGATAGCCACGGTTGTGTTCAACACTTGATACAGAGTTCTCAAACAAAAACAAAATTCTGTCAAACACTTCTATTTGCAAATTAAATTGTTTGCAAACAAAGTATTCTTGAACCAAGGTGTCACGTAAATTTTTAGTAATTATTTTCTTTGTAACTTTGAGTAATTTAAAATCTCCTTTCCTTATATATATAATGGAGATTTTAATAATGTCTGCACAAATTGAATAATTTCTGGATGCATGATAATATGTATATGAAGAGCCCAAGATAATGACTTGCAGAGAATAAACCCAGAGCAAAGTAGAAGCAGGTGGTAGGACAAGCTTAGATATTCTACCTCAATTTTGAGGTTTTGTATATCAAAAAGAAAGAAAAAAAAAGTGCAAGTTGATAGTTTATTGAGTGAGCCTGGAAGTCCTGTTTCTTATGTTTACAGTATAGGGTGAAAGCGTTTACAAACAGGGAGAGGGCTCATTGATCATTAAGGCTAATCCTGACTAAAAAGTTAAAGCAATTAACTCTTTTCTCACTAGAGAAAGCAGTTAACAAGACAAGACAAGAGGGAGTAGACAGAACACAAGGGAATCCAGGTGCTCAAAACCAAGGTGGTTTCCCCTCAACAAGCTCCAATGAAATGAAAAGGAAATAAAGGAGAGCTACTTATAAGACAGTTCTTAGTGTATAACTTATGTAAATATATCCCCACTTTAGGAGCCCTATATTAATGCACTAGCTCCCTTATGTAATTGCTAACTTGACCTTGTAGGTAAGTCTTCTTCTCAACAGCCAAGAAATCCTAATGATAAGATTCTGACAGGATAAGGAAACTAGATGAAGCTCTCTTAAAAATGTGCAGGTAGACAATGGTACCAAAGGTTCAGGGTCTCGGAACCTGGGATCCATCTATCAGAGCCCAGGGAACTAATCAAATTATGACAAATTCCAGCTAGGAGGAAGGGCCCTTGACCAAAAAGCCAGGAACAAATGACCCCACAGGTCCTCCATCTTTTTGGAGCTCATTGCCATCTCACAAATTAGTTGTCTCCTCCCTACTTCTTTTCTTTCTTTCAAATAAAGTGTTTTTGTTTTCCTTTTTAAATTTGATGCATTCAATCTTTTATAGGGGCTGAATTTATGATTCCTGGTTGACTGTGGTGTACTGGTGATGAACAGATTTCCAGACTCAACAATAGCAGATTATTTAACAAGACCAGTGTGAGGGCATAGATTCCTCTGCCAAACATAAATTCTATCTAGAACAAGATCCTTACCTCTTCCTCTTACTATATATTCTGATGTGGACTCTGAAGGTGCAATAAACTTTCTTCAATATTAATGGTTTAACTTTTCCTATGGAGTTTCTTTGTCTTTTTTTTTTTTCTTAACAGAGCATCTAAAACATCAACTTTGCTGTCCAAAATACCAGTTAATACATTATAGTCTTTCTGGAAGACTTAATGTAAAACAGTTAAAAGTGTTATATTAAGTTCAATCAATATCATTTCCAAAATCTAAGGTGATTCCATCTGTAACTTTATATTCAAGACTTTTCTAGAAATAAATATTACACACTTAAAAGTCTTAACATAAAAATATATACTGTGATGATTAGTTACATATTATTCTAGAACTCAGTGTACAAAGTAATTTTTTCATCTTATGACCATTTGTCTATCTTCTTTCCTAATGCTAATTTATACAACTTAGTTCTTTTGCTTTAGCACATGATTTACTCTATCATTAATCTCTATTTGGATAACATTTAAATTATATATATATAATATGTATTAAATTATGTATATTATATATAATAAACAGGCATATATATATATATATATATATATATATATATACAGGCACACATACTGGAAAGTACTCATTAACACTGCTCTTGAATATAACTTAAATATAACTCATTTATCATAAAAGGATTTTTATTTTGCATTTTATTCCCAAGGTTCGCTGCTGTTACCATGCCAAAAATCCCTGTAAAGTTGTTTTAGTGTTGTTATTGTTTTTATTCTAACAGCTAAATTCAGCATCAGAGTCTCTGGACTTCTATCAATGTTTCACTGAGCTGAACTAATAATATTAGTTGATGATAAGTTGATGTCTGTACATTTCTATGACCAAATGAAAAGAAGGCTTATTATTATAGCCTTATGGCTGCATGCACTCATAGGCAGGGATTTTGAAGGAAGTTTGGATTATGGGGACTTATCACTTATCTTATTAGTAGCTGGGGTCTGGCCAGAAGAAACAGGTCTATTTCCCTTCTGAGCTCCTCCCTTGTTCCTCTCTGTTTCACTGTTGCCAAGCCCTGAGTGGCTCTTCTTACCTCTCCTCTGCTTTGCACCTCTGCGATGCTCCCCTGCCTTGAAGCCATCCAACTATGGCTGAAATGTGAGACAAAATAAACCTCTCCTTCCTTAAATTGTGGCTGTCAGGTATTGTGCCTCAGTCACAAGAAAGTAAGATGCACCCTTGTGCTGCATCTTATTATACACTTTATCTCAAAACCGAAAATTTACATGTTCTCCTGTCACATGGAGACTAATATATACTCATAGCTCATTTTTCTTGCCATCGCACAATAACCTGGCCCCTGGCCAGAACACTTTCAGATTGAATTGTTCTCCACAAATTTATACATTCTAATTATTGGGTCCTATCTTTCAATTAGATCTTGTATTCTTCAACTCTTTCATGCCTTGTAATGTGTACTGAGCCAATAGTCATTTCTTTCTCATTAGAATAGATTCCTGGATGATCTGCTTCAATTATTCTTTAAAATGCTGCCTAGAAATATTTTAATCCTATAGAGAACATACTTTTAGTTCGTTATATTAAAAATATAGTGTATACCTATTAAATGCCATGCACTACCATTGCAAAGTTACGTCAAAAAATGCCTTTTTTCCAAATTTTATCATTAAATAAGAAAGAAGTCGAGTAAATAAAGGTGTGTATTAGAGTAATGTATGCTCAGTTGAAGTGTGCAGTAAAAACAGAATAATCATTCATCACTTCTTTCTGGATCATTGTTTGCCTTTGTTGGAGAAAACATCTGAAAAATTCTTAATAGATACAGTGATTGAGAAAGAATTAGAAGGAGATTCAGTGAATGAAGAACAATGAGCAAGCCACGGATGCAAAAATAACATGTTTTTTATAATAGAATCTTGTGTTGTGCATAATGATGGAGGGTTTGGGCAAGGTATAAGAAGGAACAAATGTGGTGAGATAGAAGAGGCTATATCAGATCTTTTGAGAAGATTTACTTTGTAAAGTATGATTGTTGAAAATTCCCCTTTTCTTATCTATATGTAACTAATAAAGCATGAAAAAGTCTAGTACTTACCAGTGAAATTATACCCATATATTTAGATGTGTAGACTCTAAAGAAAAGTGAGAAGTATGCTTTATCAAAATATTTCATTTCTGTTTGATATAAACTAATTATATAATATCCATTTCAGCCTAAGGGTATAGGAGATGGATTTACCCAAGTGTTCACATTTGTGACCTCATTTTATTTCCTTCATTGCTCACCTGTGACTATGTCTTGAAGAGGGACTATTTTCATTTTTCCCAGAACTATCCAATTGTCAATATTAAGTTATTCTTTATCAATAATTACTCTATATTTGAAACTCTCCTGCATAGAAGTAAACTTTCATGTGAATAGTAATTCTCCAGCTATGAACCAATCAAAACATTACTTTTCTTTTAAGATAGTATTGGAGGCTTGTGAAAATATTAGAAAAGCTAACAGATCAAAGTTTTCTATCATAAGTTCATATTGACCAATACAAATATAATATCATTTTATGTACTGTAGGCATTAATATGGGATGTTCTGTGTCAAAAATAGATTTGACCTAAAATTCAAGATGTGCAAAGTTTGAGCTTTCTAAGTTTTAATGTGAGAATAATTTACTTTAAAGCATTTATTTAATGAAGAACTCATTCAGAGTACATGAATAGCTAATATATTATTAAGAAAATGATAACTCAGCAAAAACATGAATCAAAGATTAATTCTGAGGTACCTGAATTTAGTGACTATAATAAGGCAGTGAGAAAAGCCTAATGATAGGTTCTTTTTTTAAGAGAATAAAACAAAACAAAATTTGGGAATGATACTGGATTTCAAAAACAAGACAGTAGGAAATCAAACATAGTCATTGTAATGCACACTGTTATCCTCTAAATAGATACTCAGACCACCAGACACAGGCACGCAAAGTCAATCAAATAGCACAAGCACTAAGCTGTTTCTTTACTTCAGTTGTCATCGTCTCAGACATATTAGGTGGGTGGCTTCTAATTTCCTATCTGACTGTCTCCTAGACTTGTTCTGGGTGAAATACAGGCATGCAAAATTAATTAAACAACGTAAGCACTAAATTGTCTCTTTAGTTGCTTCCATTTCAGAAATTTCAGATGCATGACTTTGAATTTCTTTTGTGTCTTCTTTTGGACTTGTTCTGGGCTGGCTGGAGGTCTGAAATTGCACCCTGCTCCTTCGATTTGACATTTTCCTGTGTTCCCCTGAATCAGTCAGTTACTGAGTCCTGGGTGTTTTCTGCATTGGCTTCCCATTTCACAGTGCAGGGAACTGGGCTAGGCACCTGGCTTCTTCCAATCCGAGGTTCCCGGCAGTGATGAAGAGGTGCAGGGCAGCTGCTCATCAGTGTTCCTCCTGATGGCTGTGAAGCCCAGTGGACATGACTTTTTCTCCTCTAGGCTGAGGCAGCTGGCTCTGAGTGGGAGGCTTCCAACCTCAGTCTCCCAAATGCTGGGGTTACAAGCATGTGCCACCACACCCAGCAATGAACCCTTTCCTAAATTCCTCATTTTGTTCTCAAATTTATCCTTTAATTTTGGGAATTGAACAATTCAAATGTATACAAAATTAACTGTTTCATATGAATACTTTGCCAGGATGGATAATGAAATGCAATAAGTAGTAGAATAAGAGGTAAAAATGTATTCGTGTTCACATAGCATTTTTTACACTAGGGAATTGAATCAAATTAAAGTATCCATTGAGAAGTGAAAGAATAAAGAACATGTGCAATAGATACACAATAATATCCTTCTGTTCAGTCTTTAAAAAAGAGAAATCTGATCATTTGCAACTATATTGTTGCAATTGGAGGACACTGGAGCAGGATATGGTAAGTCAAATAAGCTAAGTTCTGAAAAAAATACTGTATAATTCACGTTTATGTAGAAATTTAAAAAGCAAATTTACAAAAATAGAGAGATCAATGATTGCCGAGGGTTTTAGTAAAGGAGCATGAAAAGTGTTCGTCAAAGGGTACAAAGTTTCAGTTAGATAGGAAGAATGAAATCTTGAAATCTGTGGTACAATATGGTGAGACTGTAAATTAATACTAATGCTCTATATATTTGAAAATTTCTTTTTTTTTTCCTCTTTTTTTTTATTTGGAGGAGAATAAAACAAAAAAAGAGAATAAAACAGAATAGAGTCAATCAAGACAAAACAATGAACGTGATATAAGACTTCAAAACAAGATAAAAATGAACCAATAACGGCTACGATGTTGCCCCTTGCTATCTTCATAACTTCCCATACCATCAGGCACAATAAAATCAAACACAACAGAACAGAATAAAACCAATCAAAACAAAACAATGAAGGCAGTACAGGACTTCAAAACAATACAGTTGGAATACAACAGTGGCTACCATAATGCATTTTGTTATCTTCAAAGTAGCTGTTTATATCATCAGACATAATAAAATCAAACAAAACAAAATAGAATAGGCAATCAAAACAAAACAATGAACATGATACAATATTTCAAAAAAGATAAAAGGAAATCAACAATGATTACCATAATGCCTCTTGTTATTTTCAAAATAACTGCCCATACCCTCAGGTACAATAAAATCAAACAAAACAGAACAGAATAAAACCAATCAAAACAAAACAATGAAACCAATACAGGACTTCAAAACAAGACAGTAAAAGAATACAATAGGGGCTTCCCTAATGCATCTTTTTATCTTCAAAGTATCTGCTTATACCATCGCACATACTAAAATCAAGCAAAACAAAATAGAATAAAATTAAAAGAAAACAAGTAAAGCAATACAGGGATTTAAAGCAAGATAATAGAAAATCGATAATGGCTACTATAATCCATTTTTTTTATTTTTGAAATAGTTGTCCATGCCATCAAATGTAATAAAATCGAAGATAGCAAAACAGAATAAAACCAAGCTAAACAAAACAATGAAAACAATACAGGGTTTCAAAACAGGATAATAGACTAACAATGGCCACTGCCTTACCCCTGTAGACATCTCTTCCCCTTTCACCATCACAACCTCTATTTTTGCATTTTGGATCCCACTAACTTCTTTAGATTTTTATACTACGGAGACAACATGATGTTCATCCACGTGACTCTGAACCCTTTCACCCATGAGCATGATCTCAAGTTGTACCCATTTACCTACAAGAGCCTCGAGGTTAATCTTTCTTTATAGCTGTGTAGCTTCCTATTGCATAGAAATGCCATAACTTTCTTCTCCACTCTACAGTTGATGGGCAAGCTACCCCTACTTTTTTCTGGTTTCCTGTCATATAGAGCATTGCTTGCTCTCCTTTGACTTTTAGTCTAAGAATTTCCTTTTGAGTTAAATGTGTTTGTTGGATAAAGCATATTGATGGGTTGTGTCTCCTGATCCACTCTGTGTTTCTTATTATTGGTGAATTGAGGCCATCTACATTGATGATTATGGCCAATATGCACTGGCTCATCTCTGCCATGCTATCTTCCTGCTATTGGCTGCTTACTTTTCCCCTTCATTCAATTGTCTGCCCCACTCTGTGATCCCCCTCTGCCACTGTTCCTGGAACTGTGGTCTTTTTTAAT
>RJWT010026274.1:0-15869 GCA_004365215.1 Cuniculus paca | reverse complement strand
TAACAGCTTTTAATATTCTGTTCTTGAGTTGAATTTCTGGGATCTTGATTATTATATGTCTGGGTGTAGATTTGTTTTGGTTATAGCTAGCTGGAGTTCTATATGCCTCACTTATTTGAATGTCATATTCTTTTCTTATGCTTGGGAAGTTTTCATGAATTATATCTGTAAATAAGGTCCTGATGTCATTTGTCTTGACGCCTGCTTCTTCACTCACATTTTTAATTCTTAAATTATGCATCTTTGAGTTGTCCACCAGCTGTTGAATTGTCACTTCCTGAGACCTTGTTATTGTTAAGAGATCTTTCCTTTCATGATCATAGGCTTCAATCCTGTCTTCAAGCTTTGAAAGTCTTTCTTTAGTTTCCTCATGTCAACATGCCAGCTATCGAATGAATGTTTAATATTCTGGATATCTCTTTGGATCTGTTTCATACATTCTAAATCTCTCTTATGCTGTTCATTCATGGTTTCCCTCATTTTCCTATGCTCCTCTATTTTTTAATCTGTGTCTTCTTTAGAGATGTTTAGTATTTCTTTTATTATGGTTTTCATTTCTTGTTTTACCTGGGATAGAATTTCTGTTCTAATTTCTCTTATAGCTTCCTGAAGTTGTTTCTTCACTTCAATTGACAGCTCTTCAGACATTTCAGGTGTGCAATTCTCGATCTCCATGTTTTCCTTTTGTGGAATTGTGCTGCTTGGGTTGGATGCCAGAGATTGCCCTGTCCCTCTTCGTCTTGGCATATTCTTGATTTCTTGCACCCCTGAGTAGTGTGGTCCCAGGCACCCCAGCACTGGCCACAACTTCTCTGAAGCTAGTCTGTTTGTTTTTTCTAGCCAGTGCTGGCTACGTATATCTGATGTTGGGTGCCTGTGTCTCTCACTGAACTGGGCACCAAGCCACCTGGGGTTTGCACGGGAGCAGACCTGGTCAGGCCCTGTGAATCTAAGCTGTTTAGCGATATTGTCTAAAATGCGCATGGAAGCCAATCTCCAACCAATCAGCTCCTGAAGGTCCGCCCACAACCTGGAGCTCCAAATTGACTGGTTTTTCTGGCTTGGGTTCAAGCAACTTCCATGGGTCTGCCCACAACCTGGCGCTGATGCCAGAAGTAGTTAGCAGTCTTGGTCCCGGGCAGGCGTAACCTGCCTGACTCCAAGATGGAGCCCGGCCGACCACTCACTCCCTTGGGGTGGGGGGGTGGAATTCCAAGCACTCACCAACAGCCAGCACAGATCTCTGCATCTGCCACTCTCCTTCACTCCCGCGCCTCTCTGTAGATACCTCTGGGGTCGACTGCAGCTGTGACCATGACTGCAACTGCGACTGCACGTTTCCAGGCTCAGCAGCTCTTCTGGCAGGGTGAATCTGGCTCCAGGCTGAGGTGCTGCCAGCCACCATCTTCTTTGTTTAAATTCTTTTTATTCTCTTTGTGGGCTTCAATTCATATTTTAGATTCTTCCTTGGTTCAGGGGACCCACTTCCTTCCTTCTCGTCCTCTCCATGATGTTATATTCCAGCATCTGAACTGTTTCTCTCAGAGAGACTGTTTACTGCTTACTGTTCCGCCATCTTTAGCTCCTTCTGAGAGATTTATTTCTTACAGTTTTAGGGCTTTCAGTTCATAATCAGTTGGCTCCAAGGCAGGGTGGCGTGGCTGAGGGGCAGCTGTTCATAGCAGCTACATGCAGCAAGAGCAAACTGCGCAAAAAGGGCCTTACTGTGATTTTTTAATGCTGTATTAACATGTGTATATGCTAATTAGCCTTGTATTTTCTATCTTTATAGCAGGTTCTGTCTATTCATCAATCTCTTATCTATCTTTTTTTACTTGCATATACATCAAAACACACATACATTGTATTAATCAAAGTTACAGAGAAACACAAATGTTATTTTCAATGTGTATAAATATATGTAAAGCCAAGTGTGGCGGCACACACCTGTAATCCCAGCATTCAGGAGACTGAGAAAGGAGAATTGTTATGAGTTGAAGGCCAGCCTAGGCTACATAATGAGTTCAAATCCAGCCTAGACTACATAGCAAGACCCTGTCTCAAAAAAACCAAAAAATTTTTTTTAAAATAGATATATGTATATTCACACATGTGTGCACATAGGACAGTAGACAGGTTTATTTTAAGGACTAGGCTTATATGATTATGGGTGTCTTTTAAATCCAAAATCCATACAGACTACCGGGATAGACATTAATGCAAGAAATTCTGTAGTCTAGAGTCAGAATATCTTAGGATAGCTGATGAAAACTGCAACCAAATTTCTTTGTTACAGTTTTCAGGAAAATTTGTTTTTCCCTAATATAACTCAGAATTTTCTCTGAATGGCTTCAACTAATCGAGTAACCAAAACATATCAACGAAGACTATTGCTTTATTCAAAGTCTACTGATCTCATGTCAGTCACATGTGAAAGTTACCTTTACAGCAATAAATAAACTGGTATTTGACTGACAACTGACACAGTGCTTTAGCCAACCTGATATAAAGATTTAATTATCATGTATACCTTTGTGGTAGTTAATATTAATTATCATATTAATTGGATTCTGAGACATCTAGAAAATTAGTGAGGCATATTTCTGGGTGTGTGTGGGGGAATGTCTCCACATGTGATTGGCATGTGAGAGAATAACTAAGGGGAAGGTAGGACTGGCCCTAAATGTGGGCAGCAGTACTCAGTAGACTGGTGGCCCAGATGAGACAAAAACAAAGGTTGGAGGAAGCCCACCAGCAGTCAGGCTCTCCCTCTCCCGGTCGCTTGCTGCATCTGTAAGTTGAGCAGCATGTAGCATGTACCATGTCCTTCCATTATGATGTTCTGATTCATCTCAGACCTAAAGCCATGGAAACAATTTTTTTTCTACTCATGGACTGAAACCCCAGAAACAAAGAGCCAAAATAAATCCTTCTTCCTTTGAAGTTATTTTTCTCATGGAAATATTTTTTGGAAAACCAATCGACTCTGAGAATTTTGGGTTCAAAAGTGATGTTGATTTCTTTAATTGGAGCAAAGGAAGGATAAGCCAGTGAAAACACAACCATGATCCTGTATCATATTCTTCAACACCATCTCTACCAAAGGTAGATAAGGAAATCCACATAAGGTCTGTAAAAACAGCAGAATTTCTGTCAAAAAGCCTTTAAATAGAGATTCTTTAGTTGGGACAATATAACTTTTTCTTCTCTGGTGTCATGGTATTCAAAAACTGAGATAGCTAACTAAGCATAGTAGAAGAAAATAGAGATCCGTGATTTGCAGGAAAAATGCAAAGGGCTCCAAGCATCCTGAAAGTGACCCTCTTCTACCTTCTGGCAGTGACTTGAGGTTTAGAAGAGTTTCTGTGTGTTGGAGGCAGTCAGGTTGGTCATAAGTTAGAGGGAACAAGATAAGAAGCATGTGATATATGTGACAGGACACACTTTCTCGCAGCACTTTCAGAAATGTTTATGAGCCAAAGAAGCCAGGCCGTGGTTTTGAGGTTTGCAAAAGGTAGACAGTTTCAACATCTCTAAGAGAACACATTTCATAGTTTGGGGTCATGGTACAAATACATAAATGGACTTTAGGTTAAAAGCTTGAAATTTGGGAGTGTAACATTTCCTCAACGATCCTAATCTTTATGAGAGTCTTGAAAATACTATTTAAAACATTTTCATATTTGAGAAAAAGAATGAATCCATCAACATAGCTATAAAGATAAACAGAGGGTCAGAATGTGACTGACATATGAAGACTCAGGTTCAGTTTCAGGTATATTTTCAGAATAGTGGGTGATCTCCACCACAGCAGTAGGAAGCAGTGTGATGTGGTGAATATTTTTGCATTAGGTGTGGTTAAGCAGCAGTAAGAAGGCCAAGGGAGTTCCATATAAGCCTCATAGCTAAACTTCTCAGGTTAAGGCTAGATGACTTTAAGGTCTTATTTCACTTTAAGATTATATGGTTCTAAAATTTATATCCCCTGAACTGAAAATAAATTTTATCTTAAAATATCCCATTTTAGCTATGCCTGTGAATAGCTGAAGGAATAAATTAGCATACACTTCAACATATCTCAGTATTTCGATTTTTGATATCACATTTAAAGCAGTATGCATGAAGTGTAAAGTTTCAGGGAGAGTTTATTTTTAGTTGCTGTACTTATATTTTCTCTTCTTCAATGCCATGTTTCCTATTTCAAATTCCACCCATTTAAGGCTTTGCAAAGGTGAGCTGAAATTTTTTTGTTTGTTTGTTTCCATTCTGTTTCTAGGTCACTGTACACAAACATGGAGACTCAACCATGGAATAAAATTTGGGAAGCTGAGAAATAAGTACATTACTTAACACAGGAGTCTTATGAAAGCAAAATAAGGAGTTTCCTGTGCTCCCAAGCCTTTGGGTGTCATTAGTCTACATATTTCATTTATTTTAAAGAGGGCATTCACATAGGCTGCCAATGTTGTTTTTCAAATAAGTTTGTAAAAGATAAAATAATTAAAATTTAATATTTCCATCATTCCCTAGAAAAAGAGACTCTTACTATCTAAATATATAATTTGTACCTTGAGTTGTAAAAGGTATGTAAAGTAACTGGCACAGTATGTGTATTAATTTGGTCAGTTATCTGATGGCAAGCTACACTGGTGAGTAACAGTTAAACTCAGCATTTGATGAACCATAACGTCAGGGTAAAGAGTGGACCTTTATGTTGACTCCGTTAGTTTCATGCTTGCTGTTATATTTTCTTCATTTGTTAATCTGCATAAGTGTTTTGGAATATATCTCTTCTTGTCCCAAACTAGCATTGGTAGTGTGGATTTTGTATAATTTTTCTGTGGCAGGAACTCCTAGAGTTATCCTATTAAAAAAGCTGTAATAAATTTAGAATGATGTGGAACTTCTAATGCGGCATTGAATTCCAATCTGCAAACTCACTTTCATATTTTGAATGAATAAGTTAGTCCTTTAGAAGTGGCTCACAATAATAGGCATATAATGCTCAGTGTGGAGGAAAAAATTGCCAACAGAAGACATAATTCCAGCTTGTGAGGAGTTTCCATCATAAACTAGAGAGAGAAAAAAGGTGCCCTAGAAATTGTAAGGAAGTAACTTTTAACATGACTTATTAGTATGTATAGAATACTGGTTGTGACCCAAATATATAAATGATAAAATATAAATAAAGGACTAATTACATGGATGTAAATCTAATCTTAGGAGACTTAGTAAAGTAGTCCAATAAAAAATTTAAATTTATAAAATATCGGCTTGCTTATTTGTTAGAAATAAGTTTTAAGAATCAATAGCTAGCACTCTATGGCTAACTATGCCTACAGTTTTTAACTATGCCTAAAGTTGAAAACAAGTTAGTCAGAGGAAATAATATTCATGGTATCCATGCTTCATACTCATAATGATATCTAGGGTTTCTTGACATATAATTTACTTGAGTCTTTGTAATTTATGCTGCTATAGCTGCTCACAAATATTCTATGGTAAATAGGTTGAGGCAGTAAGTATTCAGTGAAGTCATAATCACAAACTTGCTGGGCATATAGAGAAATGGAAATGATTTTCTTTTCTTGGCTCCTATTCTGATTTTACATTTTAAAATTAGATTTCACTCAATGGCTTCCAAACTGCTTCATATTCTGCCGTCATCAACTATATCTTGTTTGTACCCACTTTTCAAAAAAGTGGCATAGACTCCAAAGTAAAATTACTTTGAATTGAAAGGGAAGATACATTGAGCATTTTGTTTGGAAATGGAATATTGGAGTCAAATAAGTCTATATGATTTATATACCCATGCTGGAATCTAAAAAGCACATGGAGATTCTCATGAGATAACCATTGGTACCCTATTTTAACAGCACAAATTATTTTTTAAAAATCAAATCGTCAATTATAAAATTTCATGCTATGAAATTGTACATATTCTTTCCAGTTGAGTAAGTTAGAACATGCAATATTTCAATATGAGCTAGAAACACACATACATATACAGGCATGGGTTCACACACACTTGTGTGTATTAGAAGTTTACAAGCAAATATCCATTGTAAATATTTTGTAATACTAAAACAATGAAGAAATGAATTAAGCCATTAGCAAATTTTTTATAAGAACAAATTTATATGTCACTATCTCAGACACCAAATTTTTTTTCCCCAATTTTGCCTTCTCAATACATGTGTGTACCACACAATATTTGCATTCTTATGGGAAGTTTGTACACATACATAAACATTTCAGGTCCTTTTTTCATCTCATTTCATCCTGTTTCCCTTCCCTCTCCACCTATCTCTTGATTACCTTCGTGCATGCGTGCACGTGTGTGTGTGTTTTAAGGCTTTTATCAAAAAGAAATATCGCAGGTGACATGGGAGATATGACTCAAGAAATTGGAAATCGATCTTGGAGCATTAGAAAGATTGTTAGGGATGGGTGACAGTTGAAGTTCATAGAGAAGCAAAATGAGAAAAATTTGAATTCAGGCTAGTCAAGCATCTGAATAGGACAGAGACTGAGAACTAAGACTAATAACTACTACAGAAAATTCTTGTGTTTGAATATCAAACTACAAATAAGAAAATAACAACACTGCTTTGGGAAATTCTGGGTAACCAAATTATTCAAGCAAATAGTTTGTTTATCTGAGAAACGAACTGTCTTTACAGGGTATTGGTTTGTCGATCAAAACTCGCCCAGGACCCTTGACTCTCCATGTTCGACAGTCTCCAAGTACTATCTTACGAGCTTTCTTAAGTCTGCCCAATTCTTTAGCTTAAAAAGTTTCCTGAAATTACTCAAAATCATACCTCCAATGTTACCGTATCTTACTCCATCTTAAATTTGTCCTTTTGACTTGCTATTGGCATTTCTTCTGGTGGAAATGTCTCTTGCTCTCACGTTTAACAAATTTAGTTTTTCTGTGGTTTAGGCCAAGCCTTTGATCTCACAGACTCCATATGTGGTGACAGTTCATCACATGAGGACACAGTAGACATTTCTTTAAAAGCATAGAAAAAGGAGCCTCATAAACTTTCCCAAGTGACTGACATACAATACATCTTCAAAGCATCACAGAACAATGAAAAAATGACTTCAGAAGAAAATAAAAGGATAGTTTGAAGACATTCATCTTCAGCAAAGCACAGAATCACTCAACTGAGAAATGACAATGTGAATAAAAATTGGAGGAGAGGAAGGAACAAATAGGCATGCTAAGACACTCAAGCACATGGAATAACACAGGTCATGAATGGTGAAGTGAGGTAATTAAAATCTCTGGATGAAATCCTGCTGACAACTGTGCATTTACCTGATATCTACAGAGAGCATATGGATGGTGAGACAGGGATGTGGAGAAAAATACAAAAACAGAAAATGAAGGTCTTCCAATCTGTGAGTCAGAAGTTGGTGCGTTCCACTGATGATGCTAGTTTAAATGTGTCCTTTAAAAAGGGGAAAAATGAGAAATATCTTGACAATTCTGTCAAGAAAATCAAATAAATGAAAAGCTCAAAAAAGAAGGAAAATGTCTCTAAATTAAACAAGAATCTTTGTGGTCTGAAATTTCCACCTTGAAAGTGAGATTCAGCAACTTCAGCTGTGGTTTAAATTCAAGAACGTATAATATGCCTGACAGGACTGGCTGTGGAACAAATACACCACTTGGAAATGAAGAGAAAACTTCCCCAAGAGTGTAGAAACATGAACTACACATATCAGATATAGAGTTTCCCCAGGAAAATAGCTGAAGAGGGACAAAAGAGTAGAGAGAATCATTTCCTCCTATTAAAATGAGATTCTCTTCCACTTGAAGAGGTCAGGAGAGCTGCATAGCAGCTTTGTTGACTGAGAGAAAGCTCAATGAAATAAGAAAAGGAGATGGTGGCAACAGACAAATACTCACTAATGTGACACCCAAGTCTTATCCCTTCGCAGCTGACCCTTTCACTTCTGCTGCTCTGCATGCAGCTCACAGGGGCCCAGAAATGCCATGAGACACCTTGGGTCATTAGGCTCCCCAGGATAGTGGAGGACTGCACTGTCAGGGCTCAGGAATCCAATACCATCTGAACATTTGACTCATCTTTTGCAGCACCAGAGCCCTAAACAACTACATTCACAGCAGGACATTTGCCTATACATTCTCTCTTAAAAGTGATTTTCGTTTATATTTTAATCTTTTGGTGTAGCTACTGTCACTTCATACTGTAATTGCTTTTGTTCAAGTAAATATAGCATTATAATTTTGAAGACTGTGTTTTAAAAGTAATATTCATTTACTGTAATTCTTAAGAATACTTTTTTTACATCCTTGGGCCTTCTAAAATTAGATAATGTATGAAATACATTATGAAATCATAACCAAAGTTTGACTTAGGTAAAGATTTAAAATATTTCTTCCTAAATGTCTAACTACTGAGCTACATCCCAGTCCAACTATATTTATTAATTAACGCCCATTTATTTGCTACGTATCTTTTTAGTTTCTACATGTCTTTTACATTGTTCTAGGGGCTTGGGATGCAGTCATAGAAAAAGCAAACCAACGAGATCTGTGAATCCTCAGTTTAGGTCCTAGTCAGAGTTTAGATCAGATAAACAAATGATGGTAACATGGTCTCTGCAGACAGTTTCCATAGATTGAAAGAAAAGTGGGGAACAATGTGACTGGGGACAGTGAAGGAGTGATGGTTAAGCTGAGAGGTAAAGGATGAAAAGGAAGCAACCAGAGGATGAGAAGGGACAGAAGAATTTTCTAGGTTGAAAGAACAGGTAGCTCTCTGCACCATTATCTAAGCCTGTAAGCACCCAGATTCTCATGCCAGGAGCAAGGGGACCTACTGGCAAGGTTAGCAAGGGGATATGGTAGAGGATGAGCTGGGCCAACTGCACAGGTATTGTATTTAATAAAGTGCACTAGCACCAAAGGCATCCACTAGTCCACTAATCCAGAGAGATCATTTTAGCCCTTTAGATGAAGAAGAAGGGGTGCATGTATATTCTATATATCTCTTTGAGTATGGAGAGAATATAATTGGAAAGGCAAGAATTTGATGAGAGATCCTACAAGGATCTATAAGAGGACACTGGGGCTGGCATTGGTGGTTTCCAGTGAACCCAGAGAAAAGAGATTAGGGTTGTATTTGGATGGAGCCTGTTTCGTTAGGGACAGAGAAGAGAAATGATGGACAACTTGAGACATTTTCTAGTAACCATTTTGTAATTAAGCTTTCATACAATCTCTTCATCAAACCTTGAAAACAGTCATCAAAGTGTAGATTTATACTCAGTAAGATCCTTCACTTCTGGAGAGTTGAGCTTGGAGTATCTCTCTTGGACTTCCATTTGGTTTCTACAATACCTGAAGGCCATTGTGACCAAGTTATCTCACCCATCAGATGTTTACACAGTAGGGACTCATTGGCCAGGTAGAGTAAGGGCTCAAATGCACGGTGAAGTTTTCCAAATATGATGCATTTACAACACACGTTGATATGTTATGATACTTCTAGTGGGAGATACTAAGATGATTCATGTGTTTAAACTACCAAAGCACACAGCCCATGGTGAAGATTCACGAACTGGAAATGATCATGGCGTGGCATCTACATTTATCACTGAAACCATGACCATGTTTGACTCTTCCACAAGCACACCTGAACATGAGTGGGTAGGTCAGGAAGACATTTTGGAGGAGAAATAGTCCCTAAAGATGAAAAGATACCTCTTAAAGATGAAAAGCAGCCATATATCTGCAGCGCTTGCAAATCTTTAAGGAATATATGAGTCACTTGAAGATCTTTGGACAATTAAAGTTCAGATTCATTAGTCCTTGAATGAGGCCTGAATTTGTCCTACATTGCTTCTAGGTGATGTGTAGGCCAGGACTAGACATGGGATAGTGAGACTGTTTAGATAGTTATGGAGTAGGAATGGAGAGAGATGAAGAGGTAAAGGCATTTCTGGCAGAAGGTGCAGGTGAAGACACAAGGCACTGTTTTGTCAGGGGGACAGGGAAATGAGTTTGAAAATTCAGCAGAATATCAAGGCAGAACCGACGTGTATCTTGTACAGATGTGCTGTTTCCAATTATTTTTCACATGTTCATATATATTACCATGAAGCTGGTTCCCAGAACACTGCCAGTTTCAGAAGACTGTGAAGAAGCACAGATTAAGTTGTCCTTAGGAAAACTGGCTAAGGATGACTGACTTTATCATTAGAATCTTCCGTGTTAGATGATAGCCCTATTTCTACGCTTTTGCTCAAGACAGGACTCCTGGGAACACATGGCTTATTCTTGTTTCTTACCCTCCACGTACAATCTATCTAATGTCTCCTTATAGTCCACTTTCAGATTCCTTCTATGATCTTTTTTCCGTCTCAGTATCACTACTTCAAACCATCTGTACTTCTTGCTTGAATGGCTATTGCTCAGGTATAATCCTTCTTGAAATCACTACTTTCCTTCTCATATCCGATTCCACATGATAGTCAGAGTGGACTCTTAAACCAAAAGTCTAAACTAAGTATGAAGTCAGACCTTAATGGGCTTAGATAACAGTGCAGAGAGCTACTGCCCTTACCTCTCCTCTCAATATCTCCTATCCTCTGGGTCATGACTGCCAAAGGTGAGCAAATTTTGAAGAATTCCTGTGCAGGCCTGATTGATACTTTATTTGTGCTCTCTTTAAAATTGCTTTTGTCAGCACACACATATATAGTCACAAAATAAATGAGCTTGAACTTTTACAGTGAAAACCATAACATTTAAAAATCTATACAAAATTAAATATATACAAGGTTCATAAAGATGCTAAATAACATGAGTCAAATATAAATTGTTTTTGGTCTTTTTGAGACAGGGTGTCGCTATACAGTTCGGGGTGGCCTTGAGCTCACTTTGTAACACAGGCTGGCCTTGAACTTGCAATGATCCTCCTGCCTCAGCCTCCTGAGTGCTGGGATTACTGGCGTGTGCCACCATGCCTGACTGAGTCAAATCTAAACTGCGAACATTAATAAAGAAAAAACATTGCTTTGCCAATTTAATGGATGTGGAAAAGTCACATTTTTGATTAAGATGATTATATATTTTTGCAGGTAAAATTTAAGCAATTATAGTTTTGAGAAGATGCAGAAATTGAATGTTGTGTGAGATAAACATAATATCAAACATTGTTGAGTTAAAGTTAGTTTTCACAATGTGTAGTGGAATCAAAAGCAACTACATTTGAAAATCTTTTTAAAAAAGCAATTTTAATGGATAACGTGATGTGATGCTCCTGTAACGTGTAGACAAGTGATTCATGTGTTTGACTCAGATTCAAGTACGTTTTTGTGATGATGTAAAACACTGAGTCTGTAGATAAAATGCAAGGATATGAAATTGCTATACCAGGAAAAGGGCTTCTAGAAAGACAGTACAAGTGTAGAGACAATGTAATAGTAACATATGCCTTCTGGGAACCTTTCTTGGGAGGCTCTGTTTCAATTGTTTTTGATTGAGACCTGGCCATTTGTATTTATTTTCACTTGCTTTTTATGACACTGATGCACAGAAATCTTAAGTAGGCACTGCAGAAGAGCACAATCTTTAGATTTATAGTAAAGAGATGTGCATCTTCCTCTGAATCATCACAAGAGTCATCTTACTTCTCATGTCCATGGCTAGGGATTTTTGACATGATCAAGGTAGTAATTCAGTTTTCACTTTAACTTTCTCTACCCTGCTGCTTGCTATTGACTGGTGATTAATTTTGCATTTTGGATTTTCATGTTAGACATGCTTAGCTTAAAATAGGATTTCTGATGGTGGTATGGGGTGGAAAAGACCTAGTAGGAAGAGTAACCTAATTAGTGATTGCAAAGTGGAGTATGTGGGAAAGGAAATGACCAATCAGGTACTGACAGAGACACATCCAGTGGATAAAATAGGAACTGAGCACAGGCAGAAGGTGGTTGACATCCCCAGATGGACCTACAAGGAACATATAATAGAGGGGAGGGACAATCAGAGGTCCTTTGTATGAAAGGGGCTAAATGGGTTGGTCTGTCTATGAGGAGGATAGAAGAGGCTTAGCCAAGTAAGACATAGGCAGCCAAGTAAGATGGAGTGTTGAAGTGGACACAAAAAATTGTCTCAGGAAGCAAAGTATAACCAAGAGGGCATATGGAAGTCTTGGGGACCAGGCTGTGTAAGAGTTCAGTAGTTGATCAAGTACCCTGAAGACGAAACCCTAGCTCCCATTCCCTATTCTAGAGGAATAAACTGCCAACCTTAGAGATCAGGATTCTCTTAATTAGCAAGATTTACTGCTTAGAAAGTCTTTGATCCTTTGTTTCACAAAGTCTTGCTCAGTTTTCTGTGTTTACCTCAGCTTTTCTCTTCAATTTCTCATGCTCCCCTAAAATTGTCTGAAATTCAATAAATATGGGAAATTCAGAGAAGTCTTTGTCTTACTTCCAAGAGAATTCTGACCTTCCTGGACTACCCAAACCATATCTTCATTTTGTCTTTATTTAATCATTTTCTGTAAACTTATCTCTAAGATCTGGAACCTGACCAACTCCTGATATGGAAGAAAATTATCATTGTATTCAGGTGAGTAGTACATTAAGGTAGCCTTGTCCTAGACTGAAAGGAGTTGCAACTCCACATTATTGTAGATAAATTGGAGAATAGAAGTTTACTAAAATGGGAATCAAAATACCCTTATAATCTTAAAACATATCTATTTAAAAGAAAACATAAATTAGTCCTCGATAATTTTACTTTGGAAATATGGTCTCTTTTTAAGTGCTTCACAGACTAATAACATAGATGGTTTGCCAACCCAATTCATGTTCCAAGAGTGGCCAACATAAATATATTCCTTATTTTTCAATTTGATTTGGAATGCAATAACCATCACTTTTCATGTCCCTCTTTCTTTCTGAAAATTGTTTTTTTATTTTTATTTTGAAAAGAATACAGCCAAACAAAATAAAAGAGAGTAGAGTCAATCACTACAAAACAATGAACATGGTACATGACTTCTAAACAGGGTAAAAAGCCACCAATAATGGCTATCATAATGCCTCTTGTTATCTGCAATATATATTTATCAGGGATAAATAAAATCAAACAAAATAGAACAAAATACAACCAGTAAAAAACAAAAACAAAACAAAACAAACAAAGCAGAACAATGTAAGCAATACAGAGCTTCAAGATACTAGTAAAACAGCAGTGGCTACCATAATGCTTCTTGTTATCTTCAGAATAGTTGCATACACCTTCAGACGTATTACAAACAACACAGAATAGAGTAATATCAATCAAAACAAAACAATGAAAGCAATACAGGGTTTCTAAACATGATAATTGGACATCCTTGACAGCTGCAATTATGTACTTTGCTATCTTTAAAATAGCTGTCCATGATATCAAGTATAATAAAATCAGACAAAACAATAAAACAAAACTAATCAGAACAATGAAGGCAATATGAGCTTCAAATCATGATAATAGATTAACAGTGGTCACTTCCTTCCCTTTTTAGATAATTCCTCCCCTTTGACTTTCCCAATATGTGTTGTGCATTTTCTATTTCACTAACTCCTTTAGTTTGTTATACTAGGGAGACAACACAAAATTCACCCATGTGACTCTGAACCATTTCATCCATGAGCATGATCTCAAGTTGCCTCTATCCACCTACAAGAGCCTTGAGGTTATCTTCCTTTATAGCTGGGTAGGTTTCCACCACATAAAATGCCATGTCTTTCTTGTCCATCCTGCAGTTGATGAGCAGGCTACACCTCCTTTTTTTCTGGCTCCCTGTCACATAGGGCATTGTTCTCTCTCCTTTGACTTTCAGTCTGTGAATTTTTTTTCTAGTTAAATGTGTTTCTTGTATAGAGCATATTGATGGACCCTGTCTCCTGATCCAGTCTGGCTGTATTTATTTCTATTGGTGCCTTGAGGCCCTTTTGAACTGCATTGTCGCTGCCATGCTATTTTCCTGCCATTGGCTCCCTATTTTTCCTCTCCATTCAATTGACTGGCCCTACTTGATGGTCCCCCTCTGCCACTGTTTCTGAGACCACAGTCTTTTTTATGTCTCTCTAGAATGTCCTTTAGTATTCTTCATAGGGTTGGTTTGGTGGTCATGAATTCCTTGAGTTGTTCTTTGTCATAGGAGTATCCTGTTTCTCCATTAATTTTGAAAGGTTTTGCAGGGTACATCAGTCTGGGTTGGAAGTTGTTTTCTTTCAGGACTTGAAATACTTCAGCCTCTTCTTGACTTGATGGTTTATGTTGGGAAGTCTGCCATGATTCTGATGGGTTTTCTTTATAGGTGATCTGTTTATTTTCTCTAACAGCTTTTAATATTCTGCTCTTGAGTTGAATTTCTGGGATCTTGATTATTATATGTCTGGGTGTAGATTTGTTTTGGTTATGGCTAGCTGGAGTTCTACATACTTATTTGGATGTCATTTTCTTTTTCCATGCTTGGGAAGTTCTCAGAAATTATTTCTGTAAATAGAATCCTGATGTCATTTGTCTTGATCCTTGCTTTTTCAGTCATGTTTTTAATTCTTAAATTATGTTTCTTTGAGTTGTCTAGCAGGCGTTGAATTGTTACTTCCTGATTCCTTGTTATTTTTAAGAGATCTTTCCTTTCACCATCACAAGCTGCAGACTTGTCTTCAAGGTTTGAAAGTCTGTCTTCAGTTTCTTTCAAGTGGTTTTGCCAGCTTTCAATGGAGTTTTTAATTTCTTGGATATCTCTGAATCTGTTTCGTGCATTGTAAATCTTGCTTATATTTTTCATTCATGTTTTCCCTCATTTTTCTATGCTCCTCTGTTTTTTAAATCTGTGTTTTTTTAGAGATGCTTAATAATTCTTCTATTATGTTTTTCATTTCTTCTTTTACCTAGGATAGAATTTCTGTTCTAATTTCTCTTATAGTTTCATGAAGTTGTTTCTTTACTTCAGTTGACATCACTTCAGACATTTCAGGTGTGCGACTCTTGATCTCCTCTATGTTTACCTCTCCTGGACTTGCATTGCTTGGGTTGGATGCCAGAGACTGCCCTCTCCCTCTTCATCTTGGCATTTTCCTGATTTCTTCCACACACGTGGGTAGTGTGGTCCAAGGCACCCCGGCATGGGCCACAACTTCTCTGAAGTGAGACTCTTTGACTTTTCTGGCCAGTGCTGGCTATGGGCATCCAACAGTGGGCACCTGTGCTTCTGCACTGAGCTGGGTACCAGCCCACAAGGGCCCCCGGAGTTTGTACAGGAGCAGAACTCAATCCAAACAACTTGTGTGGGTCCTCCCACAACATGGAGCTGCCAGAATGTTGTTTGGTTTTTCCAGCCAGTGCTGTCTATGGGTATCTGATGGTGGGATCCTGTGCCTCTGCACTGAGCTGGGTACTCCAGTTTGCACGAGAGTGGATGTGGCCAGGGCCTGCAGATCTAAGCTGGTTAAGAACCTATGCAGTGTTGTCTGGAATGCACAGGGGAGTAGAAATCAGTCCAAGCAACTTCTGCAGGTCCTTCCACAACCTGGTGCTGCTGGAAGAAGCCAGTAGCAGTCCTGGACCTGAGTGTATCCTACCAGACTCCAAAATGGTTCCCGGCCAATTGATCTCTCCCATAGGGGGGATGGAGTCCCCTGCACTTACCACCAGCCAGCACAGATCTGTGCATTCATCACTCTCTTCCACTGCCTCACCTCTCCTCTGATACCTCTGGGGTTGAATGTGACCACGACAGTGACTGCACTTTCCCAGGCTCAACAGCTGTTCTGGCAGGGTGAGTCTAACTCCAGGCTAAGGTGCTATCAGCCACCAC
>RJWT010026273.1:0-15863 GCA_004365215.1 Cuniculus paca | reverse complement strand
GCAAAAAAAAAAAAAAAAAAGTATGATAAAGAATGTAAAAAAATAAAAAAAGGAAGAAACCAGATTCGACAATGCATACTGTATGATTTCATTTATATAAACTTTCAGAGCAAACAAAACTAATTTATACTGACAGAAAACCAATCATTCATTCTATAGGAAGTAAAGATAGATTATACAAGGAAACTTTCAAGGGTGATGGAAATGTACATCTTGATTGTGGTGATAGTCATACCATACACACATGTGTCAAACTCTTCAAACATTTAAATGAGTCTATTTTATTGTATGTAAATCATACAACATACAGCTGATTTAAAAAATAATTTGCATTTACACAAATGTGCATTAGTATTATCTATAAAGTACTCATAGCAATAAATTTCTGGGCCCTACTTCCTCTTTGGCAAGTCTAGGAAGACCAGGAAATCTGCATTTTATAATATTCCAGTTGATTTTCATATACATTCCTGATCCTAAAACTGTACCTTTAAAAAACTATCCTATCCAGGCAGATCATGCAGGGTTCAGGAAGAAGCCAGATCACCCCTCTCATGAGCTGACCGCCGACCTGCGCGTAGGCTGAGAATCAAGAACACCCCCTTCACCCACCCTCCCCCTCCCCACCCCCACCCCCATCCCTGGTAAAGCAACCAGCTGGTTTGGAGGACAGGCTGAATTGATAGCAACTGATGTACAAAAACAATTGAATGCTTGTATCATTTGATTGGCTTTGCAGGCCTGGGGCCAGTAGTCTGAGCATCTATTGGGAGGATGCAGTATGCAATATAGCAAATACGGGGATTTCCTTCTGTCTTGTTTTTGAAATCCAATGTTGTTGTTTTGTTTTGTTTCAATTTATTGTTTTGTTTTATTCAATGTTTTGTTTTGATTGATTTTATTGTTTTGTTTTATTTGATTCTACTATGTCTGATGGAGTGGACAACTACTGTGAAGATAACAAGATATAGTATGATAACCACTGTTGATTTCCTATTATCCTGCTTCAAAGTTCTGTACCACTTTCCCTGTTTTGTTTTGATTGGTTTTATTCTGTTTTGCTTTGTTGGGTTTTATTCTCTTTAAAAAAAAATTAATGAAAAAAAAAACTATCCTATCTAGTTGATTTTCATGTACATTCCTGATCCTTAAATTGTACCTTTAAAAAACTATACTATCGGGAGGCCAAGGCGGGAAGATTGTTGTGAGTTAGAGGCCAGCCTGAATTACAGAACAAAAAACAAAAAACAAACAAACAAAAAAAACAATTCTAAGAAATAGGATTTAATCAACTCTGATACTTGGTAGCTAGGAAACAAAATATAAATTAAAGAAAATGCCCAGAATAACATAATGCATTTGAAAATATTTTGTTTAGTTGATTTCAGATTCCTTTGAATCTTTAACTAACTCTGAACCTCTTTCAGTACTTAGCAAATTCTGCTATTTATTATAGTTACTTCTTTACTGGTCTTCTTTTTTGGTACCAGGGATTGAACACACAACCTCATGTTCATCAGGCAAGTGCTTGAGTCACTGAGCTAAATCCCCAGCCCTCTGTACTGGTCTTATACCCTACCCTTAAATTACATACTCTAAGAGGGCAGGGACTTGACCTTATTACCTTTGTACTCTTATATATAGGCATGTGTATCTTCTATAGGGGGACGGGCTCATTAAACAATAACTTGGCATTTATTGCATCAAGATATAATGGGAGGTTCTCAGATGTGACTTTATACAGACAGCTGTAATCCACCAGGTTTTCACCTAAACTTGTGAAAAAAACAAAACAAAACAAAACAAAACAAAACAAAACAAAACACACCTGAAAGTTGTCCTTCTCCTCAGGCTGGGTGCAGTGGCAAAAGTCTGTAATCCCAGCACTCAGGCTGAGGCAGGTGGATCACTGTGAATTCGAGGCCAGCCTGGGCTACAAAGTAAGTTCAAGGCCAATCTGAACTACACAGTGAGACCCTGTCTCAAAAAGACAAAAAAAAAAAAAAAAAAAAAAAAGGTTGTTCTTCTTATAGATCACCAACCAGTATTGGTGATTATGAGGATTCAGTAATATACCATTTGGTACACAAAGGTATATGCTCTACATCTCCCAAACTACATGCTACACTTGGTATATGTTTCATAAATATTCACTGAATAAATATAAAACATGAGGTGCTGCTTTTTTCAGATTCTAGGATAAGAATAGGAAGAATAATAATAGTGCTGAAGTGGCCAATAGCTCTTAGCCATGTTTGTAAGCACAATATAATCTTTCTTAAACATTTCTAGATAAGAATTTGTTTACCTAGGATAACTCTTTTGGGGGAGGTACCTGGAATCAAACTCAGGACCTCAAACTTGCCATGCAGGTGCCTGTGCCACTGAGCTAACATTATCCTGGCCTACCTAGGATAACTTTAAATGATCCATCCATTTATACCCAAGAAAAAATAAAATGCTAAGCTACAAAGGATCGAGAGATTGTTACTATACCTTATCTAAAATTCCAAAGAAATTATAGGGCCTCTTAGGCCCAGGAACTTGGGTGGCATCAACCGAGATGAAGGAATAGTTGCCAAAGGGAGTACTGTGGACATAATGGAAAGAGCCATCCCTGCGTACAGCAGAATATTTCCTAAAAAATACAAAACAGGAAAGTTTTAGTGCAATCATAAAAAGACAGAATTAATTTAAATTTTGTCCCCAATACTGCATCAATTTTTTCCCTTTGAAAAAGAGATGTACTGATCTGACAGAGAAGCACAATAAGCTAGATATACGTAAACTGGGTAAACTAATTAAAAATTTCGAAGTTCCTGAAATGTCTCTAATGATCCATGTAAAATAATTTATCAATAACCAAACACGAGGTCCCCAAATAAAGCAGAAAAGAAGGCTATTTAAAGCAGTTCCTTAAATATTCAAAACTAAATGTATCAGAATCCAGTGACATACTACTAACCAATCATTTAAAAATTTAGTACCTTGGCATTCCAACAAAGTGAGAGGCTGCTCTCTGGTAACCAGCTCAGAGGGAAGGCAGAGGCAGGCTCTGCTCAGAGCGCATTCCAACAGACAAAGGGAGACGCCTGCTTGCAAGTAAGGAGCTCAGAGGGAAGGCAGAGGCAGGACCTGCTCTGCATGCATTCCAGCAGCCCCCTAGACACTTCCACGAACAGAAGCAGGCCCTGCACCAGAGCACCCAATAGCCACCATTGCATACCTCTAGCCAGCACTGGCCAGGAAAACCAGTCATGTTCCAGAGAAAGTGTAACCAATGTGGGAGGTTCCCAAAACCCCACTACCCACTTGTTTGGAAGAACCCAGGAAAATGTCAAGATGAAGAAACAAAAGGCAGTCCCTGGACTCCAACCCAAGCGGAGCAAGTCCAGGAGATGAAAATGTGGAAGAGATCGAGTCACACACCTGAAGTTTTGGCAGTGATGGCAACTGAAGTAAAGAGACAACTCCATAAGGCTATAAAAGAAATTAGAACAGAAATACTATCTCAGGTAAAAGAAGAAATGAAAAACATAATAAAAGAATTGCTACATTTCTCTAAAGAAGACATAGATAAAAAAATAGAGGAGCAAAGGAAAATGAAAACCATGAATGAACAATATAAGAGATTTTGAATGCATGAAACAGATTCAAAGAGATATCCAGGAAATTAAAATCTCCATTGAAAGCTGGCAAAAGCTCTTGAAAGAAACTGAAAATAGACTTTCAGACCTTGAAGACAGGTGTGCAGCTTGTGATTGGGAAAGGAAAGGCCTCTTAAAAATAATGAGGAACCAGGAAATAACAATTCAAAGACTGCAAGATGATGCAAAGCGAAATAATTTATGAGTGATAGGTATCAATGAAGAAGCAGGGGTCAACACAAAAGACATAAAAATTCTATTTACAAAAGTACTAGCAGAAAACTTCTCAAACATGGGAGAAAGACGTGCTATTCAGATAAGTGAGGCATATAGAACTCCAGCTAGCCATAATCAAAGTAAATCTACCCCCAGACATATAATAATCAAGATTCTAGAAATTCAACACAAGAACAGAATATTAAAAGCTGTTCAAGAAAAGAAACAGATCACCTATAAAGGCAAACCCATCAGAATCACAACAGACTTCTCAACACAAACCATCAAGTCAAGAAGAGCTTGGAGTGAAATATTTCAAGTCCTGAAAGAAAACAACTTCCAACCCAGATTGATGTACCCTGCAAAACTAGCTTTCAAAATTAATGGAGAAAACAAGATATTTCCGTGACAACTGAAGGAGTTTATGACTGCCAAACCAGCCCTACAGAGAATACTGAAGGACATTTTGGAGAGAGATGAGAAAGACCATGGTTCCAGGAGGATCGGCAAGGGGGAATCACCAAGTGGGACAGACAATAGAATGGAGGGGAAAAGTACACAGCCAGTGGCAGGAAAATAGCATGGCAGAGATGAGCCAGTCATGTTGGCCATGACCATTAATGTAGACAGCTTCAATTCGCCAGTGGAAAGAGGCACAGGTAGAGTGAATCGAGAGATAGGATCCATCAATATGCTTTATCCAACAAACACATTTAACTCAAAAGGGAATTCATAGATTGAGAGTCAGGGGAGAGAAAACAACGCTCTGTGTGACAGGGAACCAGAAAAAAAACAGTAGGGGTAGCTTACCCATCCATTGAAGAATGGAAAGGAAAGTATGCCATTTCTATACAATGGAAAGCTACTCAGCTATAAAAAAAGATAACCTTGAGACTCTTGTAGGTAAATGGATACAACTTGAGAGCACGCTTATGGGTGAAAAGTTTCAAAGTCGCATGGGTGAACATTGTCTTGTCTCCCTAGTATAAGAAAGTGGGGAAATTAGTGGGATCCAAAATACAAAATAGAGGTTGGAGATGTCTCCAGGAGGAAGGTAATGGCCATTGTTAATCTATAATTCTGTTTTGAAGCCCTGTATTGTTCTCATGGTTCTGTTTAACCAAGTTTTATTGTTTAGTTACCTTTGATTTTATTATATTTGATGGCATGGACAGCTATTGCAAAAATAACAAAATGGATTATAGCAGTCATTGTTTTCCTATTATCTTGTTCCAAAGCCTTTATTGCTTTGTTTTCTATTGATTGATTTTATTCTATTTTGCTTTGTTTGATTTTGTTATGTGTGAAGGTCTAAGCAGCTACTTTGAAGATAAGATGCATCAGGATAGCCTCTGTTGTATCCCTGCAGTCTTGTTTGAAGTCCTGTATTGCTTTCATTGTTTTGTATTGATTGGTTTTATTCTGTTCTGTTGTGTTTGATCTTATTATTCCTTATGGTATGGGAAGTTATTTTGAAAATAGCAAGGGGCAACATGGTAATCATTGTTGGTCTATTTTTGTTTTGTCTTGAAGTCTTGTATGACATTCTTTGCTTTGTTTTGATTGAATGTTCTGTTTTATTTTGTATTTGTTTTATTCTCTTCAAAAAAAAAATTTAGTACCTTGCAGAGACCTTGGTGTAGTGAGATACAAAAGGTGTTCGCTTCTTAAAGCAAAATCACAGAGGCGTAATTCACAAGGAAGACTTGCAAAGGTGAACTCATCAAGTCAGAAGAAAAATGTTAATCTACCTCTGGATTGGTAAATCTGTTTTGGGTCCTAAAAATATATTGATAACATATATAGTTATCAATAATATCTAGTAATGAAAATCCTCATTACTTTAAGTGTAAATAATTACTTAAAGTGACCACAAAATTGAACAGTAGGAAGAAAGAATGGATAAGGCAGTAGAGTATGCAGTCACTGAGTTTTTGAGTAAATGAGAGGAAAAGTATTGGTTTTACTGGGGCCACACCTATATTGTTCAAATGTCAGAACCCCAGAAGGGTATCATCTCTTATCTAAGTGTTTTATATAATGTTTTAGCTACGAGCATATAGTACATACAAAATTACAAATAAGTTGGGCACAGAAGCACATGCCTATAATTCTAGCACTCTGGGAAGCTGAACCAGGAAGATTGCCTGGGCAACTAGACTTAGAAAGACCTGTCTCTAAATAAGAAATTTAGAAAGGGCTTGAGTTTAATCCCCAGTACCACCACACACACACACACACACACACACACACACACACACACACACACAAATCACAAATAAACTTCCAAAGCTTAATATGCTAGGAGGTGGCCATGTTTAAGCAAGAACAACCATCAAACATATCATAATCAAAGTAAGTATATTATCATAGATATTACAATTAATACTAAAAAATTAGTCAAACCTAATTTAAAGAAAGTCAACAGGTTCTACTGCCTCTCTTCTTAGTATTTTTTAGATTTCCATTGCAGGATTTTATTCCACGTGAAAATTTTTATTTGTATTTTTTCTTGTTCGTTTTCAATTTCTTCTCAGGATTTTGTAATCTTATATACATTGTTTCCTTTCCTACATTTTTGACACATTAAAACCCAACTGTTCAAAAGCAACTAGATGGAAAGCAGAGGTTAAAATATAATACAATGTTAACATTTTTTGAATTCTAGTCTTTAGCATTCTCAAGATCAAAATGTAACTTTAATATTTTTCTTTTCTCCAAGTTAATTTTTCTACAATATTGATGTCTCTAGAAAAATGTCATTTATTACATTCAGGTGGCTGGGAACAAATATATATAAGTGACCAATCACTGTACTCTCACAATAATTACTCAGACCTCTGTTAATCCTGTTAATTCTTTTTGGCAATGTCTAGCTCCATGTCCATAGTCACCATCAAAGTTACAAAAAGCCTGGAGTGGTGGTGCATCTGTAATCCTAGCTACTGGGGAGGCCGAGGCAGGAGGATCACAAGTTTGAGGGCAAGCCAAGCAATTTAGTGAGGCCTTAATGAGGTATCAAAATAGAAAAGAAAAAGGGCTGGTGGGTAGCTCAGTGGTAGAGAGCCCCTACTGTTCAATCTCCAGCACTGCCAAAAAACAGTACTCTGATTTTTACTTTCTCATATTCACAAAAGCAGACAACTTCCACTTCTCAATTAAAGTGACTCTACTCATACCAGTTCAAGTAATTAACCAATGCTTTTATCTTGTCATCCTTGAATTGATGGCACCCACATCAAAGAATACTGTTTAGATGGGTATGTCTTATATTCATTTTGGCCCTGTTGTGGCTTGTATCTAGATGTGGCCCCACTGTCTCGTGGGGTCACAGGGAGGCTCTTTGAAGTTGGCTGGATCTAGGAAGTGTGGTGCTGGGATTGAGGGTGTGTGGTACTAAATTAGTCTACTGACTGGTTTAGTACAGTTCTGGGTATGGATAATAGGAGGGCCCACCCTAGGTGTGGGTGGCAGCACTTGAAAGGCAGGTAGCCTGGAAGGGATAAAAGGGACAGGCAGGCGGCTGCCCCCCTGCTACGCCACATTGCCTTGGAGCCAGCTGATTATAGACTGAAACCTCTATGAACTGTGAGCCAAAATAAACCTTTCTTTCTTTAACTTTGTGTGTCAGGTATTTTGTCTCAGCATCAAGTAAAGTAACTAAGACAGGCCCTTTTCATATGACTGGACTATTGCCAGAACTTACTTATTTGGTACACATAACTGTGATCTCTCCATTCCTTCCTTTTTTGTTGTGAGAATACCCTTTATAAAATACTGTTTTCATTATGGTAGGAGGCTTCTCAAGAACCTAAACTGGATTATAAACCACCCATGACATCTAAATTTTTACACTGGTTACTTAAGACTTTCGTAAATTGGTCCTAAGCTACCAATTCAATGTTGTATCAGTCCTCAATATGAACCTTATTCTTTTTTCTTTTCTTTTTTTTTGTCTTTTTGAGACAGGGTTCCACTGTTGAGTTCAGGTTGGCCTTGAACTTAGTTTTGTAGCTGAGGCTGGTCTTGAACTCATGGAGATCCTCCTGCCTCAGCCTGCCAAGTGCTGGGATTACAGGTGTGTGCTTTTGATTTCTTATACTGATTACCATCTGCAATACATAGTTTAGCACTTTATCAGCTATTCCTTTGTGTTCTTTCCTCATTGTTCCATAAACAATTTTTATCTCTCAAGTAGAATGTAAGTTTCTTGAAGGTAGGCACCAAGTATTTTACATTATTTTACATTAGCTCTTTTATCTTTTGGTGTTTGTCCACTGATAAACACTTGACCAAATGACAATGTAGAACACAGCTGCCAAGTACATGAGACTGAAAGTACAATAGAAACCAGAAGAATCATTCAGTGCACTGAAACTAAAGAATGAGTACTGTAACTGAGGGATTGATCCCCAGCCTTTTTCACATTTAAGACATATCAAGAAAACAGTAACATTTGCATGCCAAGGGTAACACAGCCAGGAGTGACCACTGAGCCCTGTAGCCACTCCAGAGGCCGAGAGAATCGCTATACTAGCCTTCAAATCCTAATTGCCACAGCAGTGTGGTCAGCAAGCTCTGATCTAAATGACTTCCACTAGATATTACAATGGCCAACAAAAAGTCTGTGTGGATATTAAAAGTACCATTGGCAAAACAAGGCTTTAAAGTATCTGAAGCAAAGAGAAAGGAAAGAAAATGTTCAACAGAAAGAATAGAATTTGTCACACACAAAAAAGAAAGCTTCCTTTGCAAAATTACCAAAGGTTCTTTAACAGAAATTTTGTCTGTTAAAAAATGTTTTCACTCATTCATTGAACTGACGGTACCCTCCTTGTAATAGACTCTACTTAATGGTCTATCTTCTGTTCATTTTGGTACCTGTAATAATTCTTGACGCTCTCCAGACTTGGAATGTTGTATGCATCTAATTAAAAAGAAAAAAAGAGCAAACATTCATCTACACAAAAAAGAAAAATGGAAACAATTTTTTCTATAACACTTAAAATGGTAGACTGCCATTCAGTTAGATTGGAAGTTTTAAAAATTTGATAGCGTAACAGAACTCAGATTAACTGGAAGCTTTAAGGCACCTACTACACTGGAAAATAGCAGGTACTTTTGTATTTTATTCAAAACAAATTAAGTTGAAGTCATAAGATTGCACTTTTGCTGCTGTTTCAGTCATCTAATCCTAGCAGCCAAAAAGAAGTGAATTCAAGCCTGTTTCATAAATCTATGACAAGTGCTTCTAAACAGCAGATCACTTTGATATTAGAGACAAAGTCTCTCTTTTTAAATCTTAAAACAAAAGATTCAGTGGGAAAGGAGTTATAAAATAGTAAGGTTTAGTTTTATTATAGAATACTCACCTGGAAATACAATGACCACACATAGCTTGACTACCAGAGTCACAAAACTATTCATCATCTTTGACTTCCAGAAATCCACTGTATTTCTAATAACTTTGGAATAAACTATAAGCCCAATTTAGGTCAAAAGACACTAATATGAATGTAATCCTTTTGCTAAATAAGAGACCAACTCTGTTACAACTGAATCTTAATCAACTAGCTTCCTTCCCTATCTTGATACTTGTAAAAAACAAACAAACAAAAAAACTTACACTACAAGGATTTACACCTGTACAAGTCAAATTACATTATTATGTACTCCAAAAATGCTACCCAGATTATTTAATCTTAAGCGTCCTTTTGATAGTTATTATATAAAATGAAGAAGTCAGTAGCTTGGCTTGGAAATCTTTCTAAAATATGTACATATTTAGTTATTCATTGCAAAAGAATTTGACCTATATCTCTAATTAGGATCGAGAAGAAAGGGAAATATAAATATACCAGAGAAAGTTGTCAGTCAAATCTTTGACATTTAATTTGTAATGCCTAGTCACTTTGTAAGAACTGTTTATAATCGGGGCATTTTCTGCTTTTGTTTTATCAAACTTAATTGCTATGTATTTCATGAGGCAGTTACCTGTTTAATATCATAGTTTTTTAAAAACTATAAATTGGTGAGCCATCCTATTCAAGACCCTTCCTGGAAATCCAGGAGCTATTCTCCTTGTTATTTTCAGTAAAACTTTCCTCACTACAAAAAATACAGATAGATACATAGATATTAGTACTAAATAAATAAACGAGAGTAAATCTTTCTGAATAAAACAAACTTATTCTCAGGACTCTTTTCGAGAAAAACTCATTTCCCTACTAACACAACAATGACAATCCAAAAAACAGAAGAAATTACCCATTTTTCTGCCTATGTCTAGGGAGATTTTTGTGCTATTGAAATTTTTTTTTGGTCTTTTTGAGACAGTCTCACTTTGCAGTTCATGCTGGCCTTGAGCTCACTTTATAGCCCAGGCTGGTCTCGAACTCACAACAATCCTCCTGCCTCTGCCTCCTGAGTGCTGGGATTACAGGCATGCGCCACCACGCCCGGCCTAGGTTTTGAAATTTTTTAAAGTTTATAAAATAAAATTCTTTCTTTGTGATGTATACTTTTATGGATTTTGACAAATATATAGTCGTATACTCAAGACCACAATCAAATTACAAAATAGTTTCATCAACCCCTAAGATATATGCATGATGCCTTCTTTTAGTCAGTCTCTTCCTCCACCCCTACTCCTGGTATTTATAACCTGTTCTCTGTCTATAGTTTTGCCTTTTCTAGAATGTCTATAAATAGAATCATCCAGTATGAAGACTTATGGCCTTAGCTTCTTTCACTTAACAAAACGTAGGTTTTAAAAAACATCTGCCTTCATGAATTTTGGTAGCTTTTCTCCCAAATAAAGAAGAAAATGCCATACCAACTTTAATTGCAAAGGCTAATAACATCTGAAGTTTTAAAAATTCACATATTATAACTGTACTGTATCAGAGTTGTGGCCTTCAGTTAAGTCCAAACTCATGCTACAATTTCTCATTTTATAACTTTATAATCTAAATTGAAGCATCTAGTTTCCTGAAGAAAAAAAAAAATCTAGTCTTTATTATACCTGGGTCTTTGTTCTTACCATGATTTCCTTTGATATCCAGCCACTTGGTTTTTTCCATGACCCTTGTCTTCTTCAGAATACCATGGTAAGTTTGCCATTCTACCTCATGCTGCCTGGATCCCAACTGTTCCTTTGTTTTGGCATCAGTCAGGTCTCCTGTAAATTTACATAAGAAATGAATCACAAAATAAAATAAACTCCAAGGAGTTCAAAACTTCTGAAAATGCACACTGGAAGAACAAACATACATAAACTACTTAACATGTACAAACACAATCATGTATGAGTCCATGTGTGTCCAAAGCAAGTCAACTAAACTAACAAAACTGTCTCAGCAAGGGCTTTATCATGTTAACAAGTCCCTATTTAACCTGTGAATGTAGAAAAATATGTATCTTTAAAGAAAATAGTACAAGGTCAGGCGAGGTGGCACATGCCTGTAATCTCAGCACTTGGGAGGCTGAGGGAGAAGGATTGCTACAAGTTTGAGGCCTGCCTGGGTTACAAAGTAAGTTCAAGGCCAGCCAGAACTGCATAGTGAAACTCTTGTCTCAAAAAGACACAAAGAGGGAGGGAGAAAGGGAGGAAGAGAAAAAGAGAAGGAGGGAGGCAGAGGGAGAGAAAGAGAGAGAACAGTACAAGGAATATTTCCCTTTCAAATACTCCCTACTCTTCCAGAGTAGCTGTCTGCCATCTCTCTTTCTCTCCTCCCCTTTGCCCCCTCCAATAGTCTTCTTATCCAGAGAGAGGGAGAGAGAGGGGTAGAGAGGTACAAAATGCATTAATACACTGACAAAATGAAAATGTATAAAAATGCCCATACTCTGGCATTGGTCCAATATCTACTGCAACCATATTTCCAACCTCTACATTAGGATATGTAATCTAACCAAGAGCTACTTTTATAAGCAATCCGGAAAGTTTAAACAATGAAATAACAAAATTCCTAGAAAACTAAACAGAACACTTGAATGCAGGCTCCCATTAACTAAGGACTGATACCCCATCACAGCTGTAGAGATGCTGCAATAGAGTGCCAGAGGGTTCTCTCCAGCACGATTTGGGGGCACATGAACAAGGGTTTGAAGAGGCCAGAAACCAAGTCACAAAAGTATCAAAGAATGAACAAAAAGTACCCTGAGTCGTTTAAAAACCCAAGCAACTGAATAGCACAATTAGCAAAGCAGAAAATTCTGATTCCTGGTTAAAAAGCTTTCTCTAATTTTCTCGCAAATGCAGAACAGCAACACCGATCAAAAAAAAAAAAAAACCACGAATATAACAGATTACACATTAACATGAACATCACAAGCCTTGTTTCTAGTGCTCTGACAAGACCTCGCAATAGCAAAGCATTTGGACTGGATCTTGGCTCCCTAATACGTAGGGAAAAGTAATTACAAAGTCCGATCTTCTTCACCTCACAAGGCTCTGATGGCCATGGTTAATAGCGTTCCCAACGATCCCAATGTGAAAGGCTGCAGCCCTGGCTAGCATTCTACCGTCCGGACCGCAGAACACCACCATAGCACAGCAATCCTACCTACCTGTTGCTAGGACGAGAGCTGGTTGAATGATGTCAATAGTTTCAGAACAGAACTTCTCTAAGTCTATGGCTCTGCCTGGGTCGCGAAACCTGCTCAGGTGAATGTCGGATATCTGCCAAAAGCACGTAACGAATAGGGCTAAAAGAGTCAGGCAGAGGTAGCACGGGCAGTGGAGGCCCGGTGGCTCTCCTTTGGGTGGAAAGAAAGAGCAAAGACTGCGCCTCAAGGAACCCCGCCCCCGCCCGGGGAAGTTCCGAGCCAAAGCTGGCACTAGGCTGACCCAAGACTTACGAACTGACCCAGACCCCACACAGGCGCAGGTGCGGGAGCCCCAGAATCTCGCTCCACGCTGTAACCCTGCACCCACCACCTGCCAGGCTCCCGCGCATCACCTGCAGGCCCCAGAAGATGTTGCTGTTTCCGGGACCCGGCGCGGGGTGAGGCCTCTGGAGGTGGGGGGTCGTCTGGGGCAGCGGCGAGGGCGGACCCGCCAGGCCATAATACTCCAAGAGCAAAGCCGCCAGCACCGCGGCCACTAGCCCCGCAACTACTCTCAGGGCCAGCACGATGGCCATCCCGGGTTAGGGACTGAGGGCTAGGCGCTCCTGGGGGCGCTCTGTCCGTACTTCTGCACTCTATGGTGGCGCAGCCCTGGCTGGACGGAGGCCTGGAGGTGCCGCTCTAGTCCGCTTCGCTGAGTCTTCCCTTCCGTGGCCGCTGCTCTGTGTGGGTTCCTTTTGCAAATGTAATGCGGAAGAAGAAAAGGGAACCGAACCGTAGTCGAGAGGTGGTAGGGTAGCTGCCCTGGACCTGCCACTGGGAGGCGGGGACTAGACGCTTGGCCCCGCCGAGGTCAAAGATTTCTACTCTCAGTAGCACCATCTCCGCCTATAAACCGGAACTAGTGGCCTCCCTTGCTTACCGCGCAGGGTTGGTATGAGAATCACAGTATGTATGAGTACACAGTATGTATTGCTAAACAAATGTGACAGGTGTTTTCTCTGGCCCCTTCTGATTATTAGCATGACTCTGTAGGCCTCCTATAGGTACAGTTTGTGACATTTTTCTTTGCCTGATTTCATATGTACTTGATTACATAATATTACAACGCAATGGTATGATCTTCAGTTAATACATATTAAATTCTTGCCATGAGCCACGCAGAGGAGAGATTTGGGGCCTAGTCTAAATTTATCCAACCACTCCCAATACAGTTGAAGTTTTGTGTATTTACCATGTGATGCTGTTCCGAATGAATATTTTTCTACAAAAAAAAAAGCTTTGAGTTATTTTTGTGGAATATATTGCCTGTGCATTGCCAGTTTCAATTAAGTACTTTTCAAGTACCTTTGAAATGCAAGACATTGATCTAAGCAGAAAAACATAAAAAAACACTAAGTAGATAAAGAACTGTGGTTAACTTATATAGGAGACAGAAACATATGAGTAAGTTTAATGTAATAAGAATGTTATTTATCACAAAAGACTGCCAGATATAAAAGGTCAGGGGAGGTTAAAACAGGGAGATCATATCTTCGGAAAGAATTAAGAAATGTTTAATTAAGGAAGTGGCATATACAGGAAGAGTAGTGTTCTGATTAGGATTACAATGAAAAAGAGCCCTTTCTGCCAAGACCTAACAACATGAACCAAAGCACAAAGGTGAGAAAATGCAGGACATGTTGAGGAAGCTGCTTCAGTTTGCTTAGGTCTGGGTAATGCTGGGTGAATGAGTGGTAATTAGACTAGACCTTCAGCCACATGAAAGGTCTCTATAAATGCCAGCGGTGAAGATGACAGGGCTCTGCTTTGGCAAGATGGCTCTGCCAAGGACAGTGAGAACAGACTGGACAGAGGAGAGGTATGACAGGGAATCCTGTTGGGAGGAGAGTGCAATAATGCAAGCAGTAGGTGATTATAAAGACTTAAGAAGGAAGATGGGAGACTGTGACACTAAGATCAGAAGAAAAAGATAATGCAAGTAGGTGATTATAAAGACTTCAGAAGATGGGAGAATGTGACACTAAGATCAGAAGAAAAAGATGTAAAATTGTAGCTGGCCTGATGGCACATACCTGTAATCACAGCTATCTGGGAGGCTGAAGCAAGAGGATCGAAGCTTTGTGGTCATCCTAGGCAATTTAGCAAGATTCTTGTGTCAGAATGTTAAGGGGTGAGACTGTGTGTAATTCAGTGGTAGACTATACAGCTTGCATGAGGTTCCCACTTCCACACGCACACTTGTAAAGATAGAAACTACAGAACTTGACAACTAATTGGGCATTCAGGGGGAATAAAAGGTAGCAAGGCATCATGGAATCCATGTGTAGATCTGCTACCTGGGAGGCTAAAGCACAAGGATTGCTTGTGCCCAGTTCAAGGCCAGTCTGGCCAACAGTCTCTAATAATAAATAAATGAATAAAGTGCTAAATTTCAGAACCCTAGTGACCAAGGGACCAGGGCTATAATATATGTATGTGTGGAAAGTGCTGCCTATATCAAATAAAAAATTTTGGTTTTGTCTGATATTGCACCATTAGAAAACATCAGGGTGGATATTTTAAAACCAAATTTGGAGCTGGGCCTGGTGGCGCATGCCTGTAATCCCAGCACTCGGAGGGCTAAAACAGAAGCATCATTGTGAGTTCAAGACCAGTCTGGGCTACAAAGTGAGCTCAAGGCCAGCATAGCAAGACCCTGTCTCAAAAAGACAAGGGCCGGGGATTTAGCTCGGTGGCATAAGTGCCTGCCTGGCAAGCACAAGGTTGTGAGTTCGATCCCCAGTACCCCCCCAAAAAAAGAAATTTAAAGTCAAATTTGGAAGATACAATTGAGTTGACCTGGTTTAAAACAGGCAATATGACATATGTAAAATATATCTGGAAAGGCTTTTGGGAACCTTAAAAATATGAATAATCATTTGGCAGAAATGAGGTACATCAAGAAGCTGAATGTTATGGCTCGTATCTAGGTGCACCCCCAAAGCCTCATATGGTCAGGTGGGGCTTTTTTAGATGCTGGGATTAAGGATGTGATGCTGGGTTTAACAGTGCCCCACTCTGGGTGTGGGTGACTTATAGATTGGATAGAATATGGAAGGGACAGAAAGAAGGCTCTTATGGCTGATTTTCTGTTTGCTGCTTGTCTGCTGCTGCCTCCTACCTACTCTGTGATGCCCCTGTGTCATGCCACTTTGCCTTGGGGTCAGCCAGTTATGAACTGGAACCTCTACAAAGCTGTGAGCCAAAATAAACCTTTTCACCTTTGTGTGAAACTTTGGGTGTCAGGTATTTTGTCTCAGCAACAAGAAAAGTAACTAAGACACTGTATGATAGCAGACAGAAACACACATGCCACTAAAGGAAATGACAGAGAAACATGTTCTAAAGTCACAAAGTCCAACTAAAACACTTCTCTCATACTATACT
>RJWT010026272.1:0-15868 GCA_004365215.1 Cuniculus paca | reverse complement strand
AATTACATATTCAAAAATAGTAATCCTATGATAATTCAGTTTACATTATATATGGCTTTAATGCAAATCTTAATCTTTTCCCAAGTATTACCATTATGTATATAATTTTTTTATATTTTATTTTAAAGAGAATAGAACAAAACAAAACAGAATAGAGTCAAACACAACATAGCATTTCCGAACAGAACACTGCAAGCAAGACAGGTCTTCAAAACATAACAACAGGAGATTAACAATGGCTACCCTAGTGTCTCTTGCCTTCTTTGAAATGGTTATTCATACATTCACACACAATAAACTCAAATGAAACAAAATAATATAAAATCAGATAAAACAAAAGAGTGAAAGCATTACAGGGTTTCAAATCAGACAAGAAATCAACAATGGCTACCTTAATGTCCTTTGTTTTCTTCAAAAAAGCTGTTCCTATCTTCACACATACTGCAACCAAATAGTAGAAAAGAGACTTAAACCAATCAGATCAAAGAATAAAAGCACCATTGGACTTCAGAAGCTTTCCCCCATATTTATCAGGAATTTTGTATTTTATTGAGTCTTTCAGTTTCATACACTGGGGAGATGATCTGGTGTTTACACATGTGAGTTGGTTTATTTCACTTATGAGTATGGTCTCAAGTTGCATCCATTTACCTATAAAAGTCTCAATGTGATCCTTCTTTATAGCTGAGTAGTACTCCGTTGTATAAAAGTACCACATCTTCTTTATCCATTCCTCGATTGATGGGCATTTGGGTTGTTTCCAAGATTTGACTATTACAAATTGTACTGCTATAAACATGGGTGCACATATATCACTGTGGTATGATGATTTCACTTTTTCTGGGAATATGCTCAGAAGTGGAATAGCTGGGTCAAATGGGACTTCCAATCCTAGCTTTTTGAGAAACCTCCAGACTGACCTCCACAGTGGCTGCACCAGTCTGCACTCCCACCAAGTGAAGAAGAGTTCCTTTTTCCCCACAGCCTCTTCAGCATTTATTGTTGGTGGTTTTCTTGATCCTGGCCATTCTTTCTGGAGTGAGATGAAATCTCAGAGTTGTTTTAATTTGCATTTCTCTAATGACCAATGATACTGAACATTTTTTCATGTATTTATTTGCCATTCGTATTAGTTCAGCTGAGAAGTGTGTTTTCATCTCAGATGCCCATTTTTGGATTGGGTCTTTGAATTATGAGGCCCTGGTTTTTTTTTTTTTTTAATTCTTCATATGTTCTAGAGAGAAAACCTTTGTCTGAAGGACAGTTGACTAAGATTTTTTCCCAATCTGTGGGTTTTCTTTTCACTCTGTTAGAGATTTCTTTTGACATGCAAAAACTTTTTAACAAGACAAGATCCCAATTGTTGATTCTGGGAAGTGTGTCCTATTCAGTTTGACTTTTGTTCATGAATTCTCCACCTACGCCTATGTCTTCAATATTTCTACCTTCCTTGTTTTCCAGAAGACTTAGTGTTTCTGTTTTAGTATTTAGATCTTTGATCCATTTTGACTTTAGTTTAGTGCATGGTGATAGCCTTGGGTCTAGTTTTAGTTTTTGGCATACAGAAAGCCAGTTTTTCCAGCACCACTTATAAAAGAGGCTATGTTTCTTTCAGTGAACATGTTTAGCCCCATTGTCAAAGATAAGGTGACTGAGTGTGTTTGTACTTGGGGTTGTATCTTCTAATCTATTCCATTGATCCTCAGGTCTGTTTTGATTCCAGTATCACAGTAGCTTTGTAGTATAATTTCAAGTCTGGGATTGTGATGCCTCCTGTCCTGCCCTTGCTGCCCAGAATGGCCTTCGCTATTCTAGGTCTTTTGTGGTTCCAGATGAATTTTAAGAATGATTTCTCTAGATCTGTGAGGTATGCTAATGGTATTTTGATGGGAATTGCATTGAATCTGTATAAAAATTTTGGGAGAATGGCCATTTTCACAATGTTTGTTCTTCCTATCCATGAACATGGACTGTCTTTCTGTATTCTGAGATTCTCTTTCGATTTCTTTTTCAGAGTACTGTAATTTTCATTGAATAGATCTTTTGCTTCCTTTGTTAGGTTGACTTCTAAGTATTTCATTTTTTTGGATGCTATTGTAAGGGTGTGGTTTCTCTTATTTCTCTCTTATTGAGTTTATTGTTTGTGCACAGGATTGCTATTGATTTCTTAGTATTGACTTTGTATCCAGCTACATTACTGAATTTGGTTATGACATCCAGAAGTCTTTCTATGGAGTTTTGTGGGTCTTCTATGTAGAGTATCATGTCATCTACAAATAGTAATAATTTAACTTCTTCCTTTCCTGTACTTTTTCCTTTATTTCTGTCTCTTGTCTAATTTCTCTGGCTAGTGTTTCCAGCAGTACATTGAATAGGAGTGGCGATAATGGGCATCCTTGTCTTGTTCCCGATTTTAGAGTGAAAGCTTTCAGTTTTTGACCCTTTAATGTGATACTGGCTGTTGGTTTATCATGGATGGCTTTTATCAGATTGAGGTAAAGACCATCTATGCTGATTTTCTGTAGGGTTCTTATCATTAAAGCGTGTTGGACTTTATCAAAAGCTTTTTCTGCATCTTTTGAAATGACCATATGGTTCTTATCTTTGACTGCATTGATATGGTGTATTACATTTATTGATTTGCGTATGTTGAACCATCCTTGCATTCCTGGGATGAATCCCACTTGGTCATGGTGTATAATCTTCTTGATGACTTGATGGATTCTATTTGCCAATATTTTATTGAGGATTTTTGCATCCATGTTCATTAGGGAGCTTGGCCTGTAGTTCTCTTTTTTGGTTGGGTCTTTCTCTCGTTTTGGTATTAGGGTAATACTTGCTTCCAGGAATGATTTAGGGAGACTTCCTTCCCTTTCAATTTCATTGAAGAGTTTGAGGAGTGTTGGCATTAAGTCTTCCTTGAATTTCTTGTAGAATTCAGCTATGAATCCATCAGGACCTGGAATTTTCTTGGTTGGCAAGGTTCTAATTACATTATCAATTTCCTTACCTGAAATTGGCTTATTCAGTAGTTTAACCTCTTCTTGATTCAGTTTTGGTAATTGATATGTTTCTAGAAATCTGTCCATTTCTTTGGTGTTATCGAACCTATGAGAGTAAAGATTTTCGAAGTAGGTATTTATGATCTTCTGTATTTCCACATGGTCTGTAGTGATTTCACCCTTTTCATTCCTTATTGCATATATTTGAGTTTTTCTTTCCCTTTTTTAATAAGGTTGGCTAGGGGCTTATCAACTTTATTTATTCTTTCAAAGAACCAGCTCTTTGATTCGTTGATCCTTTGTATTATTTTCTTAGTCTCAATTGCATTAATTTCTGCTCTGATCTTTATAATTTCCTCCCTTCTTTTGGCTTTGGGTTCTACTTGCTCTTCTTTTTCTGTTGTTTGAGATATAACATCAGATTGTTTATTTGTGTTCATTCCATTTACCAGTTGTGGGAATTACCTGCAATAAATTTCCCTCTGAGGACTGCTTTCATTGCATCCCAGGTTCTGATAAGTTGTATTTGTATTTTCATTTGTTTGTAGGTATTGTTTAATTTCTTCTTTAATTTCCTCTGTGACCCCGAGTGTTCAGGAGTGTATTACTTAATTTCCATGTGTTTACAGAGTTTTTGCGGTCTCTTTTGTCATTACTTTCCGGTTTGATCAGATAGTATGCATGGGACAATTTCAACTCCTTTGCATTCACTTAAGCATGTTCTGTGAGCTAGTATATGGTCTCTTCTAGAGAATGTACCATGTGAAGCTGAGAAGAATGTATACTCTGATGTTGTTGGGTGGAAAACTCTGTAGACATCTACCAAGTCCATTTGTTCACAGGTTTGATTCAGTTCTGTTGTTTCTTTATTGATTTTCTGTCTAGTGTATCTGTCACTTTGTGTCAAGGGTGTGTTAAGGTCTCTTGTTATAATTGTGTTATTGCTTATGTGATTTTTCATTTCATTTCATTAATATTTGTTTTACATATTTGGGTGCTCCCATATTTAGTGCATATATATTTAAGATTGTTATTTCTTCCTCTTGCAGTTTTCCCCTAACCAGCATGTAGTGACTTTGTTCACCTCTTTTGACCATTATTTGTTTGAAGTTCACATCGTCTGTGAACAGAATAGCTATCCCTGCTTTTTTCTGGGTTACTGTTGCATGGATTATTGTTTTCCATCCTTTGACTTTCAGTATATGAATTTCCTTTTGGGTTTGATGGGTTTCTTGTAGACAGCATATGGTTGGATGTTGTTTCTTGATCCTTTCTGCCAGTCTGTTTCTTTTGATTGGTGAATTGAGGATAACAGATATATCCTGGCATGTTTTAGTCATGTTATCCTTCTGCAGTGTTTTCTTTACCTTTTCCCTATACTTAATTGTTTGCCCTGCTTGGTATTCTTCTTCTGTTGATGTTTTTGATGTCGTAGCTATATTTGTGTCTATCTAGAGTATCTTTCAGTATGCTTTGCAGGGTTGGTTTGGTGGTCATGAAGTTCTTCAGCTGCTCTTTGTCATGGAAGTGTCTTATTTCTCCATCAATTTTGAAGGATAGTTTTGCAGAGTACATCAGTCTGGGTTGGAGTTGTTTTCCTTTAGGACTTGAAATACTTCACTCCATGCTCTTCTTGACTTCATTGTTTGTGATGAGAAGTCTGCTGTGATTCTGATGGCCTTTCCTTTATAGGTGATTTGCTTCTTTTCTCTCACAGCTTTTAATAGTCTGTTCTTATGTTGAATTTCTGGAATGCTGATAATTATATGTCTGGGTGTTGATTATTTTGATTATGGCTAGTTGGAGTTCTATGTGCTTCACTTATCTGTATGTCAGTTTCCTTTCCCCTTTTTGGGAAATTTTGAGCTAGTAGTTGTTTAAATAGTGTTTTTATATCATTTGTGTATTCTCCTTCTTTTCATTTACACCTATCAGTCTTATATTGTTTTTCTTTGTGTCATCTTGCAACTGCTGAATTGCTGTTTCCTGATTCCTTGTTATTTTTAAAAGATGTTTCCTTTCTTGCTCTCTAGCTGCAATCATGCCTTCGAGGCCTGAAAGTCGATTTTCACATTCATTGAGGCAGCTTTTCCAGCTTTCAATGGCATTCTTGATTTCCTGGATATCTCTGAATCTATTTCATGCATTCTAATTCTTTCTTGTATTCTTCATTCAAGGTTTCCATCCTTTTGCAGTGTTCCTCTATTTTTCCAACTGTATCTTCTCTAGATGTGTTTAGCATTTCTTTCATTACATTTATCATCTCTTGTTTCACCTGGGAAATCATTTCTAACCTCAGTTCCTTTAAAGCTTCATGGAGTTGTTTCTTTTCTTCAGTTGCTATCATATCAGAAGTTTCAGGTGCATGGCTTATGCTTTCTTCTAAGTCCATGTCTCTTTGGCTTGTTTGGGAAGGACTGGAGGTACAAGATTGCATTTTGTTCTTTTGTTTTGTCATTTTCCTGTATTCCACTGTTGCAGGTGATCCAAAGGGTACGGTTGAGGTTCCAAGACTAGGTGAAACTCACAGTGCACGCCTTCAGCTCTAGCCAAGACTACCACTGTGGCTGTTCTGTTGCTGAGCAGTGTCTAATCAGAGCCCAGGCAGGCCCCAGAAAAGCTTGAACTATCCCGGGCTGATGGTGGAATGGGCACATGTCCCTACCAGTCTGCTGGTAAGGTCCCAAGCTGCATGGCTAGGTCTATGTATATAATATTGAGGTAAAGCAAATAACTAAGAAACCATGTATTCAACTCCAATTTTGTACATGTTTAATATGTAGCATAATGGTTATGACAATAATTTATTTGTAAATGAACAGTTTTTGTACAGTGTACCATGTTAAATTGAATATTTGTATTATATTTAAAATTATTTTATAAAGTCAGACCCTTTTTATCAAATCCTCGTATGTTTTAAAATCAATCACTTAGAAATCTTGTAATCCAGTTACAGTACAATTATAGTGCAGATACATCTCCGTGTTTAAATAAAGGGATAAATACCTCAGATTTATTTGATGTGTCCTCTGGAACAAAAGATTAATTTTAATGTAAACTTAGTTTTGAGGTTGTAGAAAATTTTAAAATAATCTGTAGGAAAAACTTGAAATAATTAAAGTGTGTGCCATTTCTTACTAACCTACTTATAGTTGACAGGCTGATCCAAGATATTTCTGTGTAAGGGTTGTTGAAACTGTATTTCCAAGATCTGCTAACCCAGTGTAGCAGTATATACATTACTGGAATAATAAGAACACATTAATAGTTTTCTACCTTATGTTCAGTAGTATTTGGCATAATTTAAAAAATCTCCAAGGTACACATTACCTAAATCCAAATTTTCTATTGATATTATAGATGTGAATGTTCTTGAGTCATAAAATTATTGTTGCTAGTAGTAAATATAAAGTTCTTAAATAAAATTCTACGATTCAGGTAGATGAAAGCAAATAAGGTTAGACAAAAATTTGTACAGGTTACTGAAACATAACTTTCTTGTGGTAACTTTTGTTGATAGTATCTATATTGTATCAAAATGAGTTCTTTTCTTCACAGTACTACTATAGTCCTATTCTATGACACTGCCTTTGTGAAAATCCATCATGTCCTACCAGAAAGATGCCCACACTTTTGGGCACCTTTGGTGTAATATGTACTGAAAGAAAAATTATTTGTTTGACATTTTTCTGTGATGTCAAACTCTGCATTTGTCGAAATAAATATTCATATTTTTCTGAAATAATGAATAGAAGTAGAACAAAACAATTATTTAAAATGTACTATGACAAAACATAAAGCATGCATATCAGAGATATTTATTCATTGACATCATCTATTTGGGTTTTATATATCTTGGAATTTTAGAGAAATCTTATCAGAGATAATATGGACTCAATCTTGTTAGCCATTTTTATACAAAAATATGATGCAGATTTTTGTAGTGATTTGCACTCTGCTCTAAGAAATAATGATCTCAATGAAGAGACAAGAAAGTCACACACAGAAGCATATTATTGAGCAATAAATACATGAATAGTATAAATAAATAATTTAGGAAATAAAGAAGCATGCTATGAAGTTCTATCAAAGACAACTACTTAGGTAAGTCACTGTATGATCTCTGAGACACAGAAGAACTGGTAGAAGTACTGGCATTTTACTGACTCTCTGACAACCAACACTATCAAGTATTCTTCTTAGTGCTTCAGTTCAAAAGCAGTGCTAGTTTTAAGTTGTAGTGTTTTGGAAATACGAAGTAAAACTGTTATATAAAAGTAGTCTACAAATGTAGAATATCACTTTTCTTCAGCGCCTGCTAATTATGTACATATCCCTTTCTGTGTAGCTATAAAAGGTGAGAGTTTTCAACATATTTGAAAGATCACATCATTTTCCATTTTTATCAGTATTAGCAAAAGATGTAACACTCCAATCAGAAACAAAGGAGATGTGGTAGTCTGTATCAGGAGCAGGAGGCAGGGTCACACCTTGTGGTGGCCCCTTGAATCCACTCCTCACGGTACTACATGCTGCCAGGTGATGCTGATACATTTTAAGATAAAAACTTGCCAATATATTCCAAGAAAAAAACCTCTGATATTAGGAAGCTGTAAATAAGACCAAAGTTCTATAGAGAGAGATATCATCTTATTTTCCTGGACATTTAGGAAAGTTCTAGAAAGACACACTGTTCATATTTCAGTGAATCCTTGTGATAAAACATTCTTAAAGAAAATCACAGGAAAAAGACTTAAATGTATACAGTAATGTACAGAAACTTACACAAGAATTGTCTCTGAGAATTTATATTTATAATCATTTTCTGCACATGATAATAAACAAGTAAATGTTATTTGGTATTATTCTCAATTTAATAATAGTGGAATCAAATAGAAAATGAAATAATCCATAGAATTACTATATACCGTATTGGTTAATAAATTACACAGTATGACAGAGGTAATATTTTAAATATTTAAATGTTTGAAATATTTCTATGATTAAACCCAAAACATAAAGTGACTTTAATTAACACTACTGAATTTGGTCACTACTGAATTCATCATGGTCTTGTGTGGTTTCTGGAAAAGAGTTATTTTGTGTGGAATTGAGAAAACTCCAATATGAAAACCAAGGCGACTGGAGAGAAAATCAGGCTTGATTTTCATATCTTGGAAAAGAACTATAAATATACATCCATAGAAGTTTAACATAATTTAGTGGAGCTAGGTCTCCCAACCATAGATCGTCTTATTGCCAGAGTGACAGAGAAGGAGGCTGCTCTGAGACATGTAGTTATATCTCAAAATGTCAAAAGATGGGGAAAAGAAGTTAAAGAAATAAATCAAATTTTATTTACTTCTCTTAATTTTTTTAATTGCCATATGGGTAATTTTATTCACTTCATGAAAATAGCAGCATGCTGTTCTTTTTCATACTGTAGTGAATGTTTGATTTGAAGCTGTTTTTCTTCTTTTTGTCCACGCTGTTTCTGGATCATCAACACTAGTGGTGAGAAAGCAATATATCATAATAATATACAGGCTTATGCACAGAGACATAGGCAGAATTGCTGGGGTTTGTGATCCAATTTGAGCATGGAAGATGCAGGCAACGTTTTACTGAGTTTGACCACCTGAGTAAATCAACTTAACTTGAAGAATCAATGGTGTACTGCTTATTGTGAGTTAGGACAGAGTACCGTGTTGAAAGGAGTGGAAAAGATCAAAACGAAAACACTTCGATGCATCTAACTCTGATGGAAGCAGCGAGGTGACTCAATGGCAAAAGTCAGCACATACTTCAGCTTTAGCCTCTGGGAGGAAGTGTAGTTATTTTTCTGTTATAAATAAGATTATAGTCTTTTGATAGAAAGCCTAGATAAGTGATACTTAAAGAAAATGTTGCCTATCTTTCCTTCCCTCTCTATCCTCTAAACTTCTGCTTTAAAAATATTTTATTAGTACAAAATACAGAGACATAAATGTTATGTGCAAGTATATCCTATATATTAAAATAATATAATATTGAAAACTACTTAAATATCCCAGGATAGAGGAACTAACAAAAACATATGAAACATCCATGTGTGAGATTTAAATTTCTTCTCTAAATACATTTTATAATACCCCACAATGCAGTCTACATCATAAATGCTACATTTATTGGAACCCCAAGCGCAATACTCGTGACATTTCACGATCATTCAGACACATAGAGAGCAGTAGGGAGTTTGAGTTGACCCAGCACGAAAGCTTCCAATGAATTTAAATAAGACAATAATGCTGCTTTCATGCTGTTTCAAAAAAAAGGTGTATTTTTTTGTAGTCTTACAGCAATCATTGCATTTTTACTACTACTTTCCCTATTTTAAATACAGATCTACATAGCACTGATGTTGGTGCAATGTTCCTATGCATGAAAAACCTATGAGATGCTTTGTGGAAAAACATGTAGGTCACAATTTTCTTTCTGCTTTTTTATCTATCTAACTTAATTTTTAATATGTTGAATACTATGAATCGATTTTTAAAATTTTGTTAGTACATGTTTGCAGGACATGATGATTACATTCAGCTTGGAGAGTAGGTTCATGGATATAGCACACCTTGTTTCTTTTTTTAAACCCTCTTCCCCTTTCCACATCCCTCCCTGTAAATTCCCTTACACTATTTTCATGTTCTTTGTTATTCTTATTCTTAGATCATGTTTATGATGTATGTTTAGACTCATTGAGGTTACTGGTTCCATGTACATCTTATTTTCATTCTAACGTGGTAGTATAGACCTGTTGGATGGGACTTGACTGTTTATGAATCAGGTGTCTGTATTATACCAAGGTGTTTTTAAACCTAAGTACACATGAAAGTGAGGCCTTGATCCGTTGATGAAATTTTGCTGAGTGGCTTGCAAGAAAGAAACTGTCCTCAGGAACTTCGGTTCAGCATTCATGTATATGATGTTTTGCATGACTTTATATATCATAACTACAAAAAATAACATAAGTAGACTAGATACATAGATACAGACAGACATGTATATATGGAAATATAAATGCTTATATTTATGAAAACGTTGTGTTTGTACCCTTCTCTATGTACATATATATGTATAAATATATATATATATATATCTCCATACACAGACACATGAATATATATGAAAATTACTTCCTATTAAAAACTTTGAAAATTAAGTGGCTAGATCACAAGTGATTTAAAGGATTATTTCAATAATTTTCAGAGTCTACACTGTATTATTTTTACAGGTTCAAATGAGTGAATCTCATTTCTAGATATAATTTATTAATTTAATTGTATCGTTAAAAAGTCTAGACCTTTTTGACCTAAAATTCTATTTTTAAAATATTTTATTAATACCAAATACAAAATGCAGAGACATAAGAATGTTACATATGAATCTGCACACTCTATCACTTATAATAATAAATATTAAAAACAATTTAAATATCCCATCATAAAAAAACTAGTGAGTAACATGTGAAATGCACACACATGAACACTGAGTAAGCTTTGAATCTAGAAAAGGCAAAATTTTTTTCTCAAAGAACATCCGATAATATGAAAAAGAATGAGTACATGATATTAATTTTATAAAATCATAAAATATACATATCACACCACAAAATACTTAGAAAAATATACACAATGTTAGCATATTTTATTGATTATTTACTTCATAAAAATGATTTTTAAGATGTATCCTATAATACTCTGTCAAATAGTTTTATTAAAATTAGCAGTAGCTAACTCTATGCAGTTAAAATTTTAAAATTTGAAAACATTCTGACAAATTATTCTTTTAAATGCTACAGTAGTCAACTTTTATATTGCTCTTGAAATATACGACACTTTATGGATAATAATTTTGAAATGATCAGAAATATTTTCAGCTTTTTAAATACTGATAAAATGCCACTGGTTTTACTAGCAAGTTTAATAAAATGTGGTTCTGTTAAACCAGACACATGGCACTGTCTTTCAAATGGAAAACATCACCTGAAAGCTTTTCATGAGGAAGCAAACTAAATTCTAAGATTTTATGTATGGTGTGAGAAAAAGACCTTTTCTTTTACTTATTGGAAATACTAGCATCTAACATATTATTGAGTATTGATCAACAGGTATCAGGCATATAAATGCATTGTATATATTGATTTATTTATTCTTTTTTGAAATATTTTACAAGATAAGCACTTTTTTATTCCAGTGCTTAACCAATTCTGAGCCATAAAGTTTTTTTCCTACAATGTTAGACAGCAAGTGGCCTAGAAAACTGGCTCCACCCTGCGTTGCATCCATGTGAGACTCTGCATATTAGTTTGCATAATATTTTTCTACTTTTCAATAAGTTACATGAATACAAAATACATTTCATGAATCTATGAATCCTCTTCACTGTGTTTAATCCTGTGTTACCGGTATTGATAACATACAATGTATCAACATTTATTTAGTAGAGAAAGAAATGAATGAGTTAGGTATCTGGAGGGATCTTCCAGGTATGTACTTATATCAAAGAACAATGTCACAGAAATCTTTGCCTTGATGTTTAATTAATAAAATAATACATGAAAAAGTTACAAAATATAAAAAGATAAAATATTCTTATGTCTAATATGCTTATGTCAGATTTTCTAACAGCATTAGGGAGTTTAAAATATTTTTAGAAGCATGAGTCATTTTTATTTACATTGATTACTTCAAAATGAAAATGGATTCCAATTCAAACTGAGAATGATGAAAACATTTTTGTCTCGTCATTGTATTTTTTATCTTTTGTACCATTTTAAACATTGATAAAGTTATATCCATAAAAACGTAATTCATTAATATAATCAAACTTCATGAGAATAGCTATTATTATCTATTAAAAATTAGTGTACAGAAGAAAATTGTTTTATGACATGCAAAATTTTAATTACTGGCAAAAAACCTCATTTTTATCTCCTTTTCCATTTAATCTATTTTCCTATTGGTTTTGGTTAAAGTCCATGAAGAAAATGTAGCCTATAGCCATATGTAATTGGATAAAGAAAATATTTGCATAACTTTTTTAGATAAATGTGTATATTTTTTGATAGTCCATCAAGGTTTGATATGTAATATTGGTTGCAATTTGTAAAATAAGCAGCATCTACACTTGATTAGCACTCTGTAATCATTAATACTTGTAATATCAAGCACTGACAATTGGAAATACTGTTTCACTGTATTATGTGGATTCTTCAATTTAAGATATTTAATTATATATCATCATAAAATTAGATTCATTAATATATCCTTCAACTTCACAATAAAAAGTTTCAAAGTGTTTGGCATTTGTAAAATCCGTCATGGCTGATCTAACTTTTCAAAAATTCAAACTTTTTAATGAAAGCTCAAATATTATTTCCAGTCAAAATATTAGCCAGTTTCTTCTGTATATGACTATCTCACTTTGATCCCTTTGAGAAATCTTTCACAAATATCCATGTAGAATAACCATTAATCATCATTTAAAATTCTTTCAAGTAAAAATGAATTTGTTGGTCTATGAAGTAGTGTTCTATGAATATTGCTTATTTTAGCTCACGACTAGAACATTCAAACCAATCATTACAGTTAAAGAAAGCAAAATACTGTATATGTTGTCTCTTATTGTCACACAGAATAATATAAGACTGCTGAAGAGGAAAACATAAAGAAGCATAATATTTTAACTAGCTTTTCAATGTTACTTTTCAGTAAGTTATTTTTTATGTGTCTGGTAGTGAAGAATACACAAAATGCTCTTTTATGATCCTAGATACTAGGGATGAAACCTACCACTGATTCTGCACCATGAGTAAGAATATTAAGGAAATGGATGACAATATCTCAGTATTATCAGAAAAATGCTTTGCTTTGCATATTCACTAAAATGGCAGCAAAGTCCTATACTAACGTCCCCTGGTGGGAGGCAATAGGAATGTTTCTAAAAGCATGTGCAATTAAGGAGTATTTCTAAAGCACAGAGGTGGAAGCTGCAGTCTAGATTCTGGTAAACATGGGCCTCTGACTCCTGTGTACTTTATTTTGTAATTTATTCTTACAAATTTTATAAGTAATACAAAAATATTAAAATAATTTTCATTTCTTAATTGTTGATAGGGATATATTCCAGATATACACTAGCTTTCAACAGAACCCTAATTTCTCCAATCCTATAAATCATTCTTGATGATTAACCAAGGCTCATGGTAAGCAGCACTTATTTTGCAGATTACATATTTCACTTATACAAGTAGAAAAAAGTACAGATACACATATAAAGGAAAAGCTGAGGTTATGTCCTGTTTCAGTAAATATATAGTCAAATATAGACTGAAATAAACAAACCAGGTAAAAATAATGTTGGCTCTGTGCAAGTTATCCTTGATTATCAACTTGACTGGGTCAAGAGCCACTTTGAGATGTGATTGGGTTGTAATAGCATTAAACTCAATGTTTTAATGCATTGATAATTTGTAGCTGAAAGGGTTGGTAAGAGGTTGGGCTTAGCCAGAATGCTGGGTTATGTATGGGAGGTATGACCTCAAGGATAATATCTGATCCATGGTCCTTCTCTGGTGCTCATCCTGGGTTCTCTGCTTCCTGGTATCATGAATTGAGCATTTATTTTTTTCATCACATTTTTCTACCATGAATTACCTCAAACCCACACCAATGAAACCAGCTGACCGTGGACTAAAATCTCTGAAACAGTGAGCCAAAATAGACAACTCCTCCTTTAAGTAAGAGTGTCAAGCATTTTACTCCAGCAGTAGCAGAGCTGACTAATATAGACCCTAATTTAGATAAAAAGATGATAAAGTAATTAGCATTATTCAAACATTTTATCTATGCACTGACTGTACTGCAATGTACTGAAACAGAAGTATTTAAGTAATTATTAACAAGGCATAATAAACAGTAAAAGAAATTGAATGTAACAGTTAATGGCATGAAATAACATCTTTGTTCCAAAAGAAGATAAAAATGTGAAATATGTAAACATTTCCCAATATTGTATATAGCCAATACATTGATTTACTGGTTTAGAGACTTAATTGGGCAGTGAGGCAATCTCTAAACCTCGATTAGTGTTCGTCTGCTCTTTATGTGTTTCTCAACGTTTTCTATCTAATCAGTTTACCTGCATTAACTGAGGGTTCTGGGAACTAACAATTCCTCTTATCACTAATGATAGTTCAGTGCCCTTATTAGATCAGTAAATTGGATATCAGGGAGTAAATGTGTCTAAATCGATGCCCTTTGGTGGGCAGAAAGTCAATATTCCTTCCTAAATCCTCCCACTAACACCGTGGAGAAAACTGGTTTGTGTAGTTTTGAGATAGAACAGAACAGAATTGGTGGTGTCTTTTTCACTTATTAGTTCTTTTATTTACAATAGTTATTTAAATTAACTGACTCCGAAACTCTTTTATATATGAAATTATGAAATAACCCTTCTTCTTCATCAGAGAAATCTCTCCTGCTTTTGTTTCTTATGCCGTTGCCACCTATATTCAGTTCATAGCAAAAACAGTATGAGTTCCTTAAAAAGGGTCTAGGAAAACTGCTGAGCCTAATTGTTTACAAAGTTATGAATTGATGTTTGAGAACACATTTTCCCTAACATGAATCTTTCAACTTTCTACTTGAAGAGCGCTTTCCAGGACATTGATGATCTGAAACAAGTGATCTGATGTGGTTGGGCATATCGTGAAAGGAGAAAGGCAGGGAAGTTTGTATGCTAACAAATCTTGATGACAAGAAATCATTTTTAAAGAAGAGGAATAAGATATATTTATAAAGAAGCTATTAGTTTAAAAAAACAGATGATAGAAACATCAAAATAGTAATGCCCTACAGCCAAATATTTAAAATAATTTATAAATTTGTAACTTTAACAGTTTGAAGGACAAAATAATGCTTAGTCACTCCTACAATCTGTTTCACGCAGATTTCAGAAACAAAAATTTTCACTGCACTTTGTATATCAACTTTTAACAATCATAAAAAGTGTTGTGAACACAGAATAGACTCAATAAATATTCACTGAGTACAATGAGTTCCATGAAACACCTGATTCAAATAACTGGGGTTAAGAACTTACTTAAGGCATTCATTTTCAAAATACAAATCTGGGGCTATTCTCATTGAAAATAAATAATTTGCATCACTGTATCCTAAGAAAAGTCTTTACTAATTGTTTCAAATCTGTGAATATAAAAATTGCTTCAGAGAAATATGCAATTTTTTCTTTCGCTATTTTAAATCATCTACAGTACAACCTGCAAATATAAATGGTACCTTGGTTGACAAAGGTATTTATTTATTCTTTGCACAGTTGTGCTACCAGAGTCATGGAATTAAGTTCACGAACTAGGTACCCCCATATAATTTAAATATGTGAAGTCTGATGCAAACATGAATAAACTCAATAAAGTATAGGTAAAATTAAAGGCTTTTAGTAAAATTAAAGGCTTTTAATTTTACGATAATGTGTTTAGACTGAGATTAAATGTATCAGAAATATGTGATGGAAAGAGCTACCACAATCAGGTGTGAGAATTCCACTATAGTCCAACTACTAGGATAGCCAAGAAAGAAGATCTCGAGTGAGAAACAAGCCTGAATAACATCATGCTGTATGAAAAATGAGTGAATAAAATGTTAAGATCTTTGGGAAAAGAAATATACTTTTAAAACATGAAGTTCCTTCACTTTTATGTTTAGAAAACTGAAAGTTTAACCCTCCCCAAACACTATTCCTCTTGTTCATTTCTCCCATCACATGATTTGCTTGACCTCAGACCTCCATTTCCTATTATTTTATAA
>RJWT010026271.1:0-15867 GCA_004365215.1 Cuniculus paca | reverse complement strand
AAAAAACTTTCAATTTTATTACTTTAAACTGAAGACTGTGTATTTTTTTTTTTTTTTTTTTGTGGCACCAGGGATTGAACTCATGACCTCGTGCTTGTCAGGCAGGCACTTAAGCCACTGAGCCTAATCCCCAGCCTTTGTCTTTTTGAGACAGTGTCTCAAATATGACCATTGGGCTGGCCTTGAGCTCACTTTGTAGCCCAGACTGGTCTCGAACTCACAACGGTCCCCCCGTTTCAGCCTCCTGAGTGCTGGGATTACAGGCGAGAGCCACCATACCCAGCGCCTCTGTATTTTTTGAAGGCTCTAAATTTGTATTTCTGATAGATATAAAAAGAAAAAAACAGAAATACAGAGGTGTAATAGAGGATTTAAAATATCAAGTAACAGATAAAATACTACTGAATTTTAACAAATTAAATAAAAATCTCACTATAAACAAATGACTTCCATCTTCTGCTATATTTTCAAGTAAGTACTCAATGTTTCTCTGACCTTATTCTTCATGTTAATCCATCTCTTTTTAAATGCAATCCTGTGCTATGCCTAATACTCTTTGCTGCTCATTAAGCAACTGAAAATAACACTTAAAGAGAATCCTGACAGGCATGGTGGCACACATCTGTAATCTCAGCACTCATGAGGCTGAGGCAGAAAGAGTGCCATGAGTTTGAGGTCAGTCTGAGCTACCTTGTATGAGTTCAAGGCCAGCCTGGACTGCATATTGGAAACTGTGTATCAAAAAAAAGAAGGAAGGAAGGAAGGAAGGAAGGAAGGAAGGAAGGAAGGAAGGCAGGCAGGCAGGCAGGCAGGCAGGCAGGCAGGCAGACAAGACAGACAGGTAGTCCTCCCAAGTAAATGTACATAGCTGTAGCACTTTGGCCCAATGACTGTCAAGGAAGATTTAAATTCCAACAGAAAATATTAGAAATCTCCAAGTTCTTTTACATGTCTCCAGCTACATGAACACAAGTTCTCCAGCAACTAGAAGGTTAAATAGATAAAATAAAACAAAAATTTTTGGTAGTGCTGGGGATCAAACCCAGAGCCTGGTTCATGTTAAGTAAACTGTCTACCACTGAGCTATACCCAAAGCAACAAAATTTTAATGAAATTGAGCAACCAGAAAATGTTAATAAGTGTTAGTTAATACAAGTCATCTGAAGAAAATTGGCAAGCAAAGCAAACAGTAATCTGTGCTTAAATGAATTGAATTTGAGAAACTACTTGAGAGACTTACTACTACAGATTTCATTTTGATCATTAAAAAGCCTGGTGTTTAATAAAAAATTACTTCTTAGAAAACTCCAATCTGTCAATTTCTACAATGACTCACAAAGATTTAGTCAGCCAATTTTGCAAGCAGGTTTATGAACAGAGCAATGAACAACTTTGTTAATCTAAAAAAAAAAAAGCAATTTCAACCTTTTACTTAGAAAAAAATCTTCATCTACCAGGAGTGATTTATGAGTATGATGCCCTACCAAATAAGCAAGCACAGCATATGTAAGCTTCTAAATAATAAATTAAATATTATACATCTTCCACATCTCTGTGAGCTAATCTATTAATTATAGCTGGTAGAGTCTTCTGTTGAATTTTACATTATTAAATGGTGAACTGAAATATGTTGTCCTATTATTGTCATAGAGAATTACTAAAAAAAACAAAGCCATATGATGTCTAACTATAAGGAACAAAAGCACAAAAAAGAAAATAGTAATGTCTCTAAGCAAAGAGTAGAGTTGCTCTTGACTTGGTACTAAAAAAGAATGCCAAGACTTGAGCCTTCAGAAGTATTCTAATTCAGTGCTTGTCTCTCACTTCATTCAGATAACCACAATTATTTTTTGTTTTGATACAGATATGTAAGACAATGGATCCTACATTTAATGCTGAATTTGAAACCAGTGTTGGAGAAAAATCATGCATCATCTACAGACATCTAAAAACAAGCCAAAGGAGCAAAGTGGCTGTCCAAGGAGAAAGATATAATATTAAAAAAAAAAAGATACATTAAGCACCCAAAGGCCTGTGTTTGAGGTCACCTGAGAATTAATAATGGCTTAGTTTATCATATGCTTCTAAATCTTCACATAAGTATTTTTAAGAAGGATAACTGTCTTAAATAATCACAAAGGAACTAAAATTAGACTTGACTTTCATTTGCTACTCCTCTTTATTTTATTGGTAATGGCATCAATATGGAAAAAGGTTCATAATCAGCAAAGTACTTTTAAAACCACCTTGTAAATATTAATATTAAAATCTAGAATATATAAAATAAAGTACCTGAAACTGAACTCTTGGACACTGGATAACAGATAAGTTAGTGCCAATTTTCCTTACGATACTTCGAGATGAACCATATGGCTTTCCTGACCAAAGTACCTGAGGAAATAGGAAAAAAACCAAAAGTTTAATTATAAGACTTCTAGAACTGCGAAATTTATAATCGTTGGACTATTAACTACACAACATGCTAACATATTTAATTATGGTATCAAGATGTTTTAAATGTTATAGGAAATAGCTAATATTTTTCAATTCAAAATGAAAAAAATACATATAACTGGCTATTATTAAGCCAATAAAGTTTAATGTACAGCATTATATAAAAACATAAAATAATACTATACAGCACTTGGAGTAAAACTTTTATTTTTTTAATATGAGCTACTTTTGCTATAATGAACTTTTCAAAACAAATCCAAATTAGTACAAAGTTTGGAATGTGAATTTGTGCCATGCATGCCGTGTGCTGCACAAAAACTGAGGGTGTGGAGGCATGAAATCCAGCTACATTGCTCTTCAAGCATTACGTCTTCTTCAATGGTTTTATCTTTAATTGCATAAAGGCATTAAATGAGTTAATGGCAGTCTTAATGAGCAGAATTTACCCACTGCAATAATGCATATAGGACATTACGCTATGCTTAAAGCAAAAAACAAAAACCCCAGAGCAAAAAGCAAACAAAACACACACATGTATGATGTTAAATCATTACAAATTGTACCTTGAAATTTCTCCCCCAGTATATGATCTTCCCTTAAAGAGAAAAACTATCCATTTTGAGTGCTACACCTGAAAGCCTGGACAGAAGAGGTAAAGAAAAGTAGTATGCCATTAAAAGCAATTTTAAAAGAAAAGAATGAAAGTAACATGACTATTAAACTTAGTCATCAAACTTTAACATCCACCTATATATCCCAAAAATTAAATATCAAATCAGCTACATATAGAGTCTGAACAATGGACATTATCCCCTTCTTAAGGTTACTTTACAGTCATTCTAACTTAAAGACTGGAATTACCCTAATAAAAACAATATGATCAAGTAATCAGTCATAGCAAACAGTGACTCCAATACCTTACCCAAACTAGGCCTTCAGAACCAGACCTTCTGGCCATTCTAACAGCATGCACAATTTATAAAATGAGAAAAGAAGCAACTTCATTTCTTAAATTTAAAAACCAAATCCAATTTAGGGGTAGTAACAGAAATCAAAGTCAGGTTTATGGAAAAATGTGAAATACCCTCAGCAATTTAGTTCAATTTTTAAACAGTTTTTATCATATATGTTCGTAGTTTCACTGACTCTTAGGAGAGTTCCATAAAATATTATATAATCTACACTGATAAGCAACAGAAACTATAATTTTTCCTTTGGAAATATAAATAATAAAATGGATGGTATAGCTGGGCAGAATGGCACAAGCTATAATCTCTGCTACACATAGGCTGAGGCAAGAGGACTAAACATTAAAGGCCAGTCTAAGCAACTCGGCAAGATCCTCTGTCAAGATAAAATACAGGAGGGGCTGCAGGATATAGCTTAGGGGTAGACTACTTGCCTAACATGCACAAGTCCTACTACTACCAAAAAAAAAAAAATAAATAAAAACTTGGTGCAGGCTGAAAACTTGGTCAATATAAAGAAAAGTAGGGTAGCACATGCTTATAATCCCAACACTCTGGAAGGTTGAGGGAGGTGGATCAAAAGTTTGAGCCCAGTCCTGGCAACGTAGAGGCACTGTCTCAAAATAAAATACAAGAAGGGCTGGGAATGTAGCTTAGTATGAAGGCTTTGAGTTCAGTTCCAAGTACACGTACACATGCAAGCACGTAAGCACACACACAGATATGAATACTAAAAATACAAATATTATAGCTGGCCATCATGGCTAATGCTTGTAATCATGGCTACTCAAAAGATGAGGCAAAGGACTATAAATTTGAGGCCAGCCTGAGCCACCTGGCAAGACTCTATCTCAAAATAAAATTTAAAAAGGATTGGGGATGTAGCTCACTGGTGAAGCACTCTGGGGTTCAATTCCCATTACAAAAAAAAAAAAAACAATTTAAAAGGCAAAGTTATTCTAACTTGTTTATTGGTTTTTTGAGACAGGATCTCACTATGTCCTTCAAGCTGGCCTTGAACTCACTATGTAGTCCAAACTGACCTCAAATTCCCAGTGAACCTCCTGCCTCAGCTTCCTGAGTGCTAGAAGTATGCACCACCACGCCCAGCCAAGTTATTCTGAAATTTAAAGTAAAACACCATTCACAGCAATGGTCATACAGGGGATCACAACAGACTCTTAATAACATAAGGACTGAGGTGAATAAAATACCTGAGTAGAGAAAAATGAGAAGCCTCACTGTTCCACAAAATCAATGAAACAGTCCCACCCAAGAAATATGGGCAAATATTTCTAAAACATAATATTTAAGGAAATGTTTTACTTTATATATTTTAATAGTTTTAATCTTTTAAAAAAAATAAATCCATAGGGCAATGGATTTACACCAGTCTCTTCACTTTTGATCTTCTAGTTAGTCAGAAGTCAAAACTCTCCTATGACTGACTCTATTTGTGCATCACAAGGTGACAATTACATAGTCTAAAGTGAATCTTCCCTCCTCTCCAGGAAACAGAGGTACTGCCCGAAGATGAAGATGTCAAAAAGCTCACAAAGAAAATTTTAAAAAGGATTTGCCAAGGTCAGAAACTAACACTTCTGCCACCTTTTAGCATTCTTCACTCTGCATGCAGCAAGTCTAAGTTTTGACTATTATCTTTCCATCTGTTTAATCTTAAGAGGAAAGAATGCCAGGTGCTTTCTACAAGAGTAGGGGATTTTAATCACAAGGAAAAAGTACACTATTTAGGTTTTGTCTACAAAGTTAAAGGAAAAAAAGAAAAGAACAGACTGTGATTTTTTTAAGCATACACAGTCGACTAACAAAATGTTGTTCTGTTACCTGTGAATTGTATGATACTTAGCACCAAGATACATGAAGCGAGAGTCTGTAAGCTAGTGACTAGAAAATTCAGAAAGAGCCATAACCTTTATTGAGTAATAGAAAAAAGTGAGAGGAAAGAGCAGCTAACTTTCAGGAACTTCTAAAAAACTAGGTCTTGATAATTTTTTCTATTCAGCCCTCATGGAAGGGAAGAAATTGTAAATGGCTGTGAAGCAACAGTGAACAGATGGTACCAAAAAGTCACCATCTGTGCACTGGGAAGCTGCATGACCCAAGTGCATCTCCCAACCCTAACTTGTGACTGAACTTTGTCTTATCAGTACTGGTTTGGAGAAGTGTAGACTTCCTCTAAACTATCAGTAATATTTCTTCAGATAGGAGAGAATATAGGGGAAACACTATCACTGCTAGAAAACTTGATCTCATTGAAAATAAAATAATTCAATTCCCTTAATAAATAACTAAAAAGAAAAACTGCTTTATCTATAAAAACTGCTGATAAATAATCTAATGAGTCTGTGTACATATGTGTGCATGTCTGGGTCTAGCAATGACAGTCTATAACACTGAGCAACAGTGTTTGAAAGCAGTGACAGTGAGGAAGATGACAACAGAAAAGCAGTTTGCTCTTTTTTGACATCGTGAAACATTACTGTAGAAGTGATAGGTGAGGCTACAATCTATCTCATCCGTGATAAGTACACTCAAGTTTTATGTGGTAATTCATTTGTTATGAACTAGTCTAATCTACAGTATTATTTGAGAAAAAATATTTAGCAGGAGAAACTATAAATTCAATTCTAAGCACAGTAAATATATTTTCCTTAAGAAACAATGTGATATAATTTGATTCACAAATTCCTGAAAACATAAGAATATGTAACTATCTTCTGGGAAGAACTTCCATTCCAATAATCAAGTTTTTAAGAAGTCTATGAACCAACAAAGTACAAATTCTTAATTCCAAAATGTAAAGTATTAATTCTTAATAAAATGGGTGTGTCAAAGAGGCAATAGAAAAAAAGAGCGAACACTTTCAAAATCCCTAAAGATTAAGACTTCTCTTAATTAGTTATCTTCTTCCTTTCTCAGAATTCCTAGCCACATTCACATTACGCCGCGAAAGCACAAAAGGGAAAGAAAGGTATAATCCTTAAGTATTACTATTATTACTAATACAAATTAAATATTTGCTGTAACTTTTTCTCCAAAATAAAGTATTGAGATAAATAAGCAACACATTAACTTCACACTATTCTGCAGTTTAAAAATATTTTTATTCAGGGACATAAATGGGTTCAAAAAAATTCAAGCATAAGTATGTTTAAATTTCAAACAAATGTGAAGGCTATCTTGAAGGTAATGAAGAGAAAGTATCCCATGGCTGTGTAAAGGCCTGGCTTTAAAAGCAGGCTCTTCCAATCGATAGCCCGTATAAAACTAATCAAATAGTGATTCCCTTTAGGCTTCCATTTCCTCATCTACAAACTGAAGACAATATCTGTTTCATTAACCTATGAGCATTAATGAGTTAAAGTATTAATAAACATTAACGATCTTCTACCCTTTCTATTACAAGAGGTGCAAAGTATACTAGAAGAATTTTGGAATCAGAATCAGGTTCATATTTCAGCTCTACCACTAAATAATCATTTAACTTTGGTCATGACAGTCACACATTGTAAATCTTAGGTTTCCTATCTGTGAAGAGGGCCGTTCTACCAAACAGTCACAATCTACGTAAAAGCACTGGGCACTACAAGCATTAGCACAGCAAGTCAAGCTGAGGTGGCTATTATGGTGGTGCTGATGTGTACCATAAAACACAAATAGCTAATTATCACTGGTGTCCTAGTGGCAAAAACAAAACAAAATCCTTATTTAAAAGTTTACACTATTTTTTAAAAAGCAGGTAAGGCCAGGCATGGTGGCACACGCCTGTAATCCCAGCACTCAAGAGGTTGAGGTAGGAGGGCCGGCCTACATAGGCTACATAGTGACTTCCAGGCCAGCAGGAAATACAGAGAGAGACCCTGTCTCAAAAAGAAAGAAAGAAAAAATGACTCTTTTATTTTCGGATGTCCAAGGATACAATCTAGATATACTACATCTGTATTTTCACTCTTAGTCACCAGATGAAGAAAATCTTAGAAATTAAAACAAAACAAAACAAAACAAAACACACATAAACAGTGTACCATGGTACACACCTGTAATCTCAGCTACTCTGAAGGCTGGGGTAAGAGGATCACAAGCTCAAGGCCAGCCTCCACAACTCAGAGTGACCCTGTCTCCACAATAAAAAGGGCTGGAGATGGTAGAGTGCCCCGGGCTCAATTCCCATCACTGCCCACAACAAACGAAAACCAAAAAAGCTAGATGTGATGATACGAACTGTAATTCCAGCAGTCTGGGAAGCTGAGGCAGCAGGATCCCAAGCTTAAGGTTGGCCTAGGCAATTTAGCAATTTAGCAAGAACCTGCCTCAAAAAAAGGTGTGAGGGCAGGGGAGGAACTGGGAATATAGCTCAGTGCAAAGGCCCTGGGATTTTCAGCAAACTGATTAAACTGATTAACTGATGAATATATACTAGCCTAAATATACTTTTTAAAATGATCTTAATCATTCCTATTAAGAGGAAGATCCCTGAGTTATGCTTTCAATGTTTTGAGTTTGCCCATTCTGATGAAAGGAATCCATTTTATAGCTTAAAATGAACAAAGCTAAATAAGATGTGTCCCCTGTGCCTGACAAAATTGTCCTCTATGCCTGAATCAGTACCAGGAACATCAGACTGACTTGGAGTTGGGAGGTAGAGGACAAAACAAAAACATAGGAAAGCAAGCCAGGCATGGTGGAGCTGCCTGTAATCCCAGTATTTAGGAATGTGTAAAACATCAGATTCTGAGTACCCAGCCAGTGTGGACTTCAGAGCAAGACCTTGTCTCAAAAGAGCAGCAAAACAACCATTACTGAATGTAATCACGCCGTGTGCAAGGAAGGCACTATCTATACTAGGTGCTTTTCCTACTATCACAGGCTAACTCTGCAGTAGTAATTCTATTTATCTGTTTTGTGATGAAGACAGTAATCAGCAGGGATAAATTTCAGATCCAGGTTTCTTTAAATCCAGGAACCACAATCCTGCCCTTAAACCATTCTTTGTACTGAAATTATAAATACATACACTGCTTTGGAGAGGTCTCTTCCACCACTTTGGGGGTAATCTTCCATTCTTTCTGGAAGTAAAAGAAACTCTTTTGCTATCACTACTAAAATGTTAATTTACCCTATGAAGCCAAATGGTGGTTAAAAAAAAAAGTGAAAGTAGTGCACTGTAAAGTACACCCATATTAAAATGATGTAATCTGCCTACATCATTAATAAAACTTAATTCACTAGGCATGGTGGCACACATCTATAATCCCAGTACTTGGGAAGCTGAGGCAGGAGGATCACTGAGAGTTCCAAGCCAGCCTAGGCTACATAGTAAGTTCAAGGACAGCCTGAACTACATAGCAAAACCCTACCTCAAAATACACATGTGCACATGCGCACACGCGCACACATGCGCACGCACACACACACACAACAACTTAATTCCATGTCACAGACATCAGAACACTGAATTTGAAAATGAAAAGCAAAGCCAGGTGTGGTGGCGCATGCCTGTACCCCCAGCACTCTGGGAGGCTGAGGCTGAACTGTAAATTCAAACTCACCTTTGCCACTTAGCAACTTAAAGAGACCCTGTTTCCAAAAAAGTAAAAAATAAATGGTCTGGGGATGTAGATCAGAGAGAAGGCCCTCGGTTCATTCTATAGTGCCACTACCTCCCAACCCTCCAAAAAAAGAAAAAAGAAAAACAAGTACAAAATGTGCTTGATACAACAGCTCTAATAACTGCACTGAAAGCAGATCAAAACAAAATTTATATATCAGTAGAAAATACTTATAAAAACTAACATTCCTGGCATAGTACAATCGTAATACTAAAATATTTTTCTTTCTAGCTCTATTTGTCATATTTTAGGAGACATTAGTCACCTTTTACTTGTTTGATAAAACACATTACAGCATTTAGTATTAATAATTCCACAACAAAGTTATCAAGCATGAGTCAAATATATTTTATTCAATGATTTTTTTCCATACTGTATATTTAAGCTTCTTCTTCACTAATAGCATTGCTTTTAATGGTCACATGAATACATTAGTAAATTTTCAGATAACCCAGAAGCATACCCCATTACATATGATACTAGGAAGAGATTCGTTTTTATGATTTAAATATTAAGCAAAATAGTACATAAATACTGAATTTGAATGTTGGTCACATAGCTCATTTTCTCAGAAAAGTTCTTAAAATATCTAAATGTCTGGATTTTAAAATAAATTTTGAGCACTCACCGACTGCATGCTTACTCCAACCTGCTGAAAAACCATCCTCATCAGGCGCTTAATCCAGCCAAGCATTTAGATGGCAAAGCCTTCCCAAATTTGCATTTCAAGTACTTCAGGCATACATAGCAGCACATGGTCCATAAAGCAAACTGAAAATTTTAAATGCAAATACTAAAATGAATTATTATTTACAACCTTTACTGTCTACAACATGAGTCACAAAGTAAGGCTAAAGCATTTAAAAATTTCTTGTATAAATTAAAATAAAACAAAATTTGCCAGTGATCAGTTTGCTTCAAGTAGTAATAACAGTACAAGATTTTTTAAAAATTATTTTTCCAGTCTGAGTTCTTGCTTTAAAGTAAAAAAAAAAAAAATCTACAGTAGCTAATTTAAGTAGAAAATACATTTATGAAAAGATACCAGGTAGACAGTAATCTTCAAAGAACCTGATTAATAGCCTAAAGTGCAGCAGCACTGGTCCTGTGAAGACACACTATACCAGTCCCCTCAGTTCCTCTTCTCTGCCACCAGTTTCTGAGTTGCTCTATCCATACTGAGCCATTTGCTTGGTCAAGATTAAAAGCTCATGTATTCTAGCAAATGGAGGCTGAGGGAGCAAGAAATTAAAATAATAACAAGTAGGTTTTTCACCACCAAAAATCAGGAAGAGAGGAATTCCAGAAACATGAGAATTTGGATACGATAAGGTCAAAAACAGTGAGTCCTTTTATACTCAATGGCATCCCCTACTCACTGTCCCAGTCCCCATCACATACTATATATGTGATAGAATTAAAATGTTAACTTGTATCATATAGATAAATTCAATAAAGTACTGGTCTCCAATGAGACAAACCAATGCATCGCTTCCTCATTAAGGAAATACTGCATTTAAAAGAAAAGGTAACCTTGGTGTGGTGGCACACGTCGTTAACCCAGCACTACACAAGAATCATGAGTTTGAGCCCATCCTGTGCAACTTATCAACTTAGCAAGACTCTATCTCAATTTTTTTTAAAAAGCTTAGAGATGTAGCTTAGTACAAAGTGCTGGGGGGGGTACTGAATAGAGAAGTGTGCTTAGTAATATAGTTGATTTACAGTTTGATGCAAGCTCTTTCTTTCATCATGGAGTGGTCTGTACTTTGAGAAGAACTGTACAATCATAGAGAATCAGGAGAAAAACAGACAGTCACAAATATGGTAGACACCGTAAAAATGAACTGAAATGAGCTGTGCCCTAGTGACAGATGAGTGGATGGAAAGGAGGATAAGCCCGAGCGGTAAAAATGAATAGCAATGGGTGAGCCAGAAATACAGGAATGAGTTTAATATTGGGGAAACAGGAAAAAGGAAAAAGAATCAGATTTAACAAAAGTTGAAACTGCATAAAAGAATCTGACTTCATATGCTAAGACACGAGAAAGTTTGCTGAAGGGCTGTGCTCCTGTGCTATGCAGCTCTCGGGTAGAATACTTGCTTAGCGTTATCAGAGGTCTCTGGGTCCAATCCCCAGCACCAATACCAAAAAGAAACTTTGAATTCACTAAAGTTTAAACTAAATATTATTTTCAATTCTTTGAACACTGTAGCAAGAAATAATAGGTACATTTTAATGTACTCTGTACCAATTTTCTTAGTTTTTTGAGACAGGGTCTCATTATTACCAAACTCACTATGTAGGCCAGGCTGCTTTGAACTCACAGCACTCCTCCTGCCTCAGTCTCCTGAACGCTAGGGTTACAGGCATGAACCACCACACCTGGCTCTATATACCAATTTTCGGCTATTTGGGGGGGGGAGTGCAGGGGTACCAGGAATTGAACTCGACCCCACGCTTGCCAGGCAGGCGCTGTGCCACTGAGTTATAGCCCCTGCACAGTACCAATTTTTAATATATTGGAAAGTCCTAACCTACTAACATAAGTTTCACTGATTGTTTTACAAGTAAATGAAAAATATCTGAATTCATGAAATAATGCATTTAGTCACCTTTATTTATTGAAGTGCCACGTAAGAGTCCTTCACTAAAAATGTCTACCCACTCAACTCTGCAGTAATAGTAAGGGTTAACTTCAGTGAACATTTACACGTGCCAGGGACTATGAGGAACATTTTTATGTTTAAGTCAGTATATACAAAATCTAAATTATCACAAATCACTTTAAGAAGGTAGATATCAAATTATCCTCAATTTCTAGAGGGACACACTGAATTGTAGTTCATGTAACTTGACTAAAGTTTGCTTTCATGGCAGTTAGGCCTCAAACCAGATATTTAGACAAGTTTGGGTTTTTGTCCACTCTACCATGCTACTCACAAAAGGACAGTAGTGATTTGGGGAAGACACTTGAAAATTTTGAGTGTTTTCTAATAGTATTTTGTCATACTGCTATCCTACTCAGCTTTCCACGTTTATATCTCAAATTAATGACATAAAAGAGTAAAGTGTTAAGGCTCTGGACATAGGTTTGTAGCCTTGTGCCACTTACATTGGTGACTACAAACAAGCTAACTACTTTCATATAGTACCTCAGAGTTGTAAGAACTGAGACAATACATATGAAAACATTCAAGATAAAAATCACAATCAAATGGCAATGGCAAAGTAACTGGAGAAACAAGAGGAAGAGGAGGAAGTCAAATGACACTAACGTTTTGAATAAAGATGATGAAAATTATAGCTGCCAAATAGGAAAATACTGAAAAGTAGCTCTTATGGTTAATACATTGTGTCAACTTGAGAACTTTAGAAGTTTAACTGAGAGACTCAGCAGGGAGCCAGGATTCTTACTTTGTAAATATACTCATCCTGTGCAAAGGAGGGCAAGGACATTTTGTGACTGCTACACCCACCCTGGGTGGGTGGGTGGTGGCTGAGTACAATATAAGGGAGAAGAGGTTTGTTTTTGCCTTTTCTCTTTTGCTCTGGCTGCTGCCTTTAAGTGTTGCCCCAGAGCCATGCCACCCTGCCTTGGAGCCAACTGATTATGGACTGCAACCACCAAGAACTGTAAGCTAAATAAACCTTTTTTTCCGTAATTTTGGGTGTCAGGTGTTTGTCTCAGCAACGAGAAAAAAGTGACCAAGACAGTAGCAAATGCTTTTTAATAATGGTAAGCTTAAAATGCACATGTAAATAAAATTATGTACCAGAGTGATGGGCAATGGAAGGAATATTTATAAATTAATTACTATAGAAAATGTCCATAACTAGATCTCTAATCAGACAAATAACATCATAACATCACAAAAATCTATTATTGGTTGTATGAATTAATCTTCTGAGAATCAGTGGGAATAAAAGGAGCCAAAAGCCAAAAATAACATCAAAAATGGAAATAGCAAAAAAAAACTAGGCAAGGAGAATGACTTCATGTAGGGTTGAAAACCTTTTTTTCTTTTTTTAAGAAAAATGCACAAATTTAGGTTATTACCTTTTAGGTCAACTGGTGTTTTTACTACTTCTGCAGTTTTGCTTTCCCAGAATATCACAGAGTTAATCACACATTAAGTAGTCTTTTCAGATTGTCTGCTTCCACTGAGAAAGATGCATTCAAGGCTCCTTCATGTCTACTCATAGTTTGATAGCTCACTTTAGTGTCAAATAGTGTTCCACTGTCTCAACCTATCAGTTTATTTACCGATTTATCTATTATCTATTCAAGGATACCTTGTTTGCTTCTAAGTTTTGACAATTAATAATAAAATGCTACAAATACCTCTCTGCAAGTTTCACTAATTTTTAAAATAGATACTGTATCACTCAAGGTTCTCCAGAGAACCAGAATAGGGTATGTATTGATATATGCAAAGAAATCTAAGAGAAACTATCTCTCTCAACTGTGAAGGCTGAGAAATCCCATAATCAGCATGTGTAAACTGGAGGTGCGAGTGAAGTAGTGGTGTTATATCCCACTGGTTTTCAAAGGCCAGTGTGTGGTTCTTGTGTGAGGGCAGGAGATGGATATCCCAGCTCAAGCCAAGAGCAAATTTGCTCTTCCTTTGCCTTTTTGTTCTAGTAAGGTCTCCAGAGATTGCATGACAGCCACCCACATCAGTGTGGGTGAATCTCCTTTACTCAGTCTATAGCAGTGGTGGCAAATCTATGGCACACATGCAGCAGCAGGCTGTTTGCAACACTGAAAGCTCTAATAGGTTCGCCATCACTGGTCTATAGATACAAACGCATATCTTTCCTAGAACATCCCCCAAACACACCCAAAAATAATGTTTTACCAGCAGTCTGGACAACCAGTGACACAAGCTAGCTGACAAAGAAAATTGGCCATCACAGGGGCTGGGGGTGTTACTTAGTGGTGGAATGATGAAGGACTTAACTTAGCATGCAGTGAGGCCCTGGGTTCAATCTCCAGCACAACAAAATAAATAAATGCCTAGGCTAGAAATCAGTATTAGGGATCACTGGCTTAGAAAAGTGAGATGAGATTTATTAACTCCCATAGAGTAAGAAAAGAAACCAGCATAGACAAGTCAAGAAATTCTACAGGACAAACTTAAAAAAAAAAAAGGCATTGAGAAAAAGTGATCAAAGAGGTAGGAGAAAAGAAGTAGTAGCCCTTGTTAAACACAGAAAGAAAGTTATACTTTGTGGTTTCCTACTGCTACCCTTTTTCACTAAGCTTCTCCAGAATGCTGTCTGGAAAACTATCAATGTAAACATCCCCCAACTCCCTATCTTCAACATATTCACTCCTGCTGGGTTCTCTTGGTCTACTCTCTCCATTATCTTTAACTTGGCTTACCCATCCCACAATTTTCGTCTATCTGACCAGGCTCTTCCTACCTTTATTTTCTTCTACCTAATCCAGCCAAAAGTCATTTGTGCCACTCTTCTCCCATTTATTTTCAATTCTTTGTTCCACTGTTTTATGTATCCTGTAAGTCAGAATTTGATGAATCCAACAGCCTATAGTTCCTAGGACGAAGCTACACAAAAATTACTAAATTTTTCACTTTGATGTTATTACAAATGTACTATCTCCAGTCTCAGCTGGGTCCTCACTGCAGCCTAGCATTCTAAGAAATTTTTTATCTCTCTACTCTTCCCAGTCTTGCATTCTCCAGAGCAACTATCTCAAACTTTCTCCATGCCACATGCAACGGTTTGAATGTGCCCGAATCCCCAGTGCCATGGTGTGGTGAGGTGGGTGATTAGGTCATGAGAGCTTTGCCCTTGTGAATGAGTATCATGATCATGGGAGTGGATTTTTGACAAAAAGGATTAGTTGAGAGTAAAGCCCCTCTTGTATATATATATACACTTGCCCACTCTTCTCTGTTCTCCTCCTCCTCTTTTCCACTCCCTCTTCCCTCTTCCACCTTCCACTGTAGGACAGCACAAAGGCCCTTACTATTGGTGAACCATGCTCTTGGACTTCCCAACCTCCAGAACAATGTGCCAAATAAATTTCCATTCTTTATAAATTATCCAAACTCTACCCAATCCTTCCTTCATAGTGTCTCAGCAGATGACCAAGCATATCACTTGAGAAAAATCCCTCCACATACTGCTATGCATGCCCCAGTCACCTCCATCTGTGCCTATTCTGTTCCCTTAAGTCTGTCCTGCCCCTCCTTCCAACCAGCTACTCAGGAGTCCTTTCCTTCACCTCACAGGTCTCACATCAGAAACAGCCTGCATTACATAAATTCCATCCTCTCCCTTACTAACTTTCACCACTTGCCTCTAGTTTTTCCCATCTGTATTTAAACCAAAATCCAAGGTCAACTTTAACTTTCCCACCAAATTTGTTGTTCATGTGTTGTCTGCTTGAGGAAAGTGTTGAACCAGTTATTCTTTTTCATTTTCCACAATCAAGTTCTGTTTTTCCTAAACATATGTGATTCCATTACCATTGTCCTTTGTATTCTAATCATTCGCTAGTGTAAAAATCTATTAATTTGACAGTCTCCCAAAATTTGGTCCTCCCTTTTCCATCCAACCTCAATACTGAAGTAAGTTTTTATGACCTGGTCTCATTTTTTTCCCTATCCTTCACATCCTTTATATATCCTTTGACCCAGTCGCACAGGTAATTCCAGAAATTCAACATGCTCTCTTCAACTCTGGACTTCTCTTCTATTCAGTATTCCACCTACTCACTGTATCCTGACAGTAAACTGCCTCCTACTACTCCTTTGTTTCAGGTTAGTTGTGCTTCCTCTAA
>RJWT010026270.1:0-15843 GCA_004365215.1 Cuniculus paca | reverse complement strand
ATTGATGCTGTTTACCATGTGCCTTACTTGGCCATTGGAAACTTGGAAATGATGCAAAGAAACTTCAGTGTGATTGTGGTTTGCCTTGAATGTTAAACTGTAGTGCCGTGTCATGCAAAGAGTTTGCCTCGGGTATAGATGCTCCTTTAGTCTGAGATCCAAAGCAAACGGAGGGAGCTAAGCCAAACCCACACGTGACCTGGAGCTAAGCTCAGCGATAGAAATTTGAATCAGACTCAACCAATCAAGTGAAGCCTGATTCAGTCAAAGCACAGTCAATAAATGCTTGTGCTTGCAAACCACTGATCTTGGGGCGGTTTTCTATGTGGTATTGTTTTGGTAGCACACTGATACATATCCTTTTGCTTTCATCTAGGCGTGTACTGGAGAAATTTCATGTCAGGTACCTGGATAGGGTTAGAGTTAGGGTTAGGGGTTTAGGGTTAGAGTTCGGGTTAGGGGTAAGGATAGGGATAGTGTCGGGATGCAAGTGCTCTAGTGTTGGGGTGAGGGATGCCCAGATAGCATCAAGGTTTGGGTTAAGGACAGTGTCAGTGTGCATGTGCCCAAGGTGGGGGTTTGCTTTGTAGGGTTAGAGTTAGGGTAAGATTTAGGGATAGGGATAGTGTTGCCATGCAAGTATCTAAGTATTAGGTTGCTAGGGCAGGGTTAGGGGTAGGGGTAGGGGTAGGGTTAGTAAATGGGGTCATACAGCAATCTTTGTTAATCCTTTTCTCTTAAGATGAAGTTTGCACCCAGTTTGATCAGTACAGGAAAAAGTTGATATTTACATTTTAGTACACTTTGTTGCCAAAATGTTTTAATTTTTCTCTGGATAAAAACAAGGAGGTAGATTGCTGTGTCACAGTTTTGGCATATGAATAAATACATTAAAACACTGCCAAACTCCTCCAATTGACTCTACTCTTCTACAATAATGCTTGAGAATTTCTGTTGTTCCACATCCTCACCAATATCTGGTTCTTACAGTGTGTTTATTAGGCATTACTCCATGTTGGCGAGCAAGCACCCAAAGGAAAGGGTTTGGTGTATACAGATAGAGTTAGTGTTAGGGATTGTGTTAGTGTTAGTGCTGGAGCACATATACCCAAGTATTGGGGTGCAGAGTACTGGGTTGGTGTTAGATCTAGGGTTCGGGAAAGTGTTGGGATGTTAGCACTCATGCTTGGAGTAGGAGTTACCAGGACAGTATTGGTATTAGAAGTAGGGGTAGGGACAATGATAGAATTGGGTTGAGGTATGCATTTTTTGGCTGCCATTCAGGTTAGGTTTAGGGTTAGGTTGCAGGATCGGGGTAATGTTTGTGTGCAAGTACTTGAATATAGGGATACCAGGTACTGGGGACGGTGTTAGGTTTAGGGTTGGTGTTGGGGAATATTGATAGCTTTGAGGTTCATATACCCAAGTACTGAGGTGCATGGTACCTGGACAGTATTAGGGTTAGATATATGAATACTATTGGGTGTGCGAGAACACAAGAATTGAGGTATGAGGTTAGGGTTATGGTTAGTGCTAGTGTTAGAGTTAGGGTTAGAGTTAGGTATAGGGATATTGTTGTTGGGCAAGTACCTGAGAATTGGGTTGCAGAGTTAGGGTTAGGGTTTGGAAGTATGTTGTGGTACAAGTATCTGAGTATTTGGGTGCTGAGTACCTGCATAGGGTTAGCATTAGGTTAGGTTTAGGGATATTATTGGAACACCACTACCTAAGTACAGGATTATGGGGGACACAGATACGGTCAGGGTTAGTGTTTGCATTAGCGGTAGGGATCCCGTTGTGCTGCAAGTAACCATTATAAGGGTTAGGGGTAAGTATAGTGTTGTGGTGCAAGTACTAGAGTTTTGAGTGGGAGTTAGGGTTAGTGTTAAAGATAAGGATAGTGTTGGGTTAAAAGTAACCAAGTACTGAAGTTCAGACCTTTTCATAACTAAGTAGTATCCTGGATGTACATACAGCGATCTTTGTTAATCCAGTTATCTGAGGAGGAAGTTTGCATTCAGTTTGGCCAGTATAGGATTAAACTGATATGAATATTTTAATACATTTTGTGGCCAAAATTTTTAATTTTTTTCCTGGATAAGATGCAAGGAGTTATATTGTTGCGTCATGGTGTTGGCATATGAATAAGAATATTAAAACACTGCCAAACTGTTCCAACTAACTCTAGCATTCCATATTCTTAACAGCATTGTATGAGAATATGCATTTTTCAACATCCTCACCAATATCTGGTTCTTACACTTTATTTAATATTAGACATTATGCAGCAGTTAAAATAGTGACAATAATCTTTTTGATAATTAGACGTAATATAAAATCCAATCTACTCTGATCACTGAGAAGACAGATGTTTTGATTAAGCCAACCGACTACAATATATAAGGACAATGATTTTTGTTTTCCATTTTATTTTAATGCCTTACATTTTCAAAACAATATACATCAACACTTTGAGAAAGAGCACTGAAATTTAACTACCAGACCACGCATGCTCATCTATGTCAACACTTTGTAAAAGGTAAGGGCAGTGGGGAATTCACAGCGCATATATATCCAGATCATCTTATTCTTTAAGAAAATGATTACCTCTTCTAATTTTGTAGGTTACTATAAATTATAGTTTTTATTAGCTCAATAATCAATTATTCTGAAGGATATTTGGGGATTATTTTCATGGGCAAATTGGAAGATGTGGTAATAATTTTTAAAATTTTAAAGTTTAAAATATTTTGTTGCAAGTTCAGAAAAGAATGCATTTTACTAAGTTAATTAACTCACGTAAATGTACCATGATTCACAACACTCATTCAGAGAAAACTGGGAATTAGAGAATAGAAGACCAAAGCTTATGATGTTAATTTTGTTAAATGGCAGTGAAAGCACAGAAAACCATCAAAATCTTCTTACTAAAAAATGAGCTATAGTAGATATAGATAGCTATAACACTATAAGTAACAATGTAAATGGTCTCTGTCATTTTTATTTTTCAAGGTCTCGTAGTTTAATACTTTTGTAAAAATATGAGAAAAGCATTCATACATCATTAGACTCAGAAAGACTTATCTCAGTTCAAGATAAAATTTGATGTTTGTGCAAGCCACCAATATAGTCAAGGAAGCAAATGACACAAAGGTAATTTACCTGTAATCCTTTCAATACCTCTGTGTGCTCAACGGAACAACTCAAATTATTCAGTGTAAATCTGTTATGGCTGTGGCTGATTATTATCCAAAGATAAGTCTCTCTAGTATAACTTTGGGGAAAGGTATTCAATGCCTACCATCAATCATCAATCGCTGTATTAGCTGAAATTCATTATCCTGTCAGTCTATGAGATTTAGATAAAATTCATTTGATGAATCTTAATGAATAATATCCTCTGCTAAGAAAGCAATTAGAAACACAATCTTAAATCAAACAAAATAAATTTAACATGCATTTGTTAAAGCCACTCTCCAATGCTATTATTGTCTTTCAAGTATATATAATTATTAATATAGTACTAACCTTAGTTTATTATCTAAAATGGATATTATTTGCAAATCATTTACTGGAAAAAATATAAGACAGATGCACCTTGAGACCATAATGTTAAGTGAAATAAATCAGACACACAGCTTAAACATTGAATGGTTTTTCTTATGTGTAAAACTCAAAGCATAAATAAAAAACAAATTAAAAGGTGATAGGCAATAGGGAGATAAACATTTTTCAAAAGAGAAGGGGACCAAAAGTTATTTTTTTCATCTTAAAAAGAATTAAGATGTGTTATGCACATGTACCAACTTCCCACAAGAAATGGAATCATCACATACTACAAACATGTGAATAAAAAATAAACATTGAAAAAAATAAACTTCTTTATAATTAAGGAAACATAAAACATGCAAATTTATGATTATTTTAATTTTATTAAGGCAAAAGTAGGACCATATTAACCTGTGGGTAGTCACACATAAACATATACACCTATTCACTCTGTTATACCAGGGATTACATGTAAACTAGTTTCCAGAATGTTCAGCTCCATGAAAAACTGTAATGACAGGCAGTATTAAGAAGCAAAAGAAAATAGTTGAGAAAGTCTTAAAGTTAGCTTGATAACAAAATCTTAAAATTAACAAAGCGAGGAAAGCATGCCTTGTAGCCTATGAAATGGCAACTAAATTCAGAGTATGCTACTCTTGCAAATGTAGTCACCTGAGGAGAATGTGGTACTTTATGTGATTCCCTTTTACCCATCACCTTCTCTTGAACTAGCTGGACCAAGAGGTCTATCTTGGAAGGATTGCACTATGGCTTTCCTTAATTTTTTCACATCCACACTTCAGCAATCTCAACCTTTCTAGCTACTGTTGTACTTATTCATTTGGTCAAGGTAAAGTAAATTATTGAAGCATTTAGGTATTAACTAGAAAATTAATCCCTTACTAGTTTTCTTGGTTACTTTTCTCTCATTGTTGAGACAAAATTCCTGATGCCCAAAGTGAAGGAAGGAGAGGTTTATTTCTCACAGTTCTTGGAGATTTCAGTCCATACTTAGCTAGTTCCAAAGCAGGGTAAGTGACTGAGGGGTAACCTGGCTGAAAGCAGCAAGAGCAAACAGGGCAAAAGGGGAAAAAGCACTCCTCCTTTCAGAACTTACATTGCATACCGGCTCCACCCCTGGGTGGGTGTAGCACTCACACCACCAATCCTAGCGCTAGACAAGGAAACAATCACAAACGCTAGATTCAGCTGCTTCCATGACCGCATGAGGCTTGAGGGGTCACCTAGGCACAAACCATAACACTAGTTTAATGAGTATTTTTATTAGACATATGAGTGGACTTCATGGACTTAATAGACTCATAGAATTATTGGGCTAGTTATAAATTTGTGTATGGTTTTAGTGGTCTGCTTTTGACACTCTTTGTGGCATAATCACCATTAATTTTAATATAATGAGGCTTTTTTCTGGTACATAATTTTTTGTATTACACCAGGAATATCAACAGAAGCACCCACACATGATCACTAGTTAAGTGCTTCCACCATACCTAATAATTTAAAGGTGCAAAATAATCTGTATCTAAATATTTCTGTTCCTAACCCATTTCAGCCAAGTATTTGCACACAAACACAGATGTACAACCTTCATATAAGTTATGTTCGTTCTACTGATGCACTTGATGACTAAGCCTAGACTAAAGAACTTTCAGTTGGGAACAAGAAATCCATTGACAGTTGACCTAGAATCCATGTGTGTTACACTCTGACAGAAAATTTGAGTTCATCTTGCCCATGTCCTGAAGCCATATGAGACCATGATTATGAGCAAAAGTATATTCAGCTGACTATTACAAGTAGAAGTGACAAATAGAGTGTACATGTTCCTACTTCAATGGTGATTACCAAGTTGCTATGCCAAGTGTTAAAAGCAGGATTATGGCTGTTCCATTCATCAAATGTGTCTATCTCTCTGCCTTCCCAGGTTATTCAGTCTCACATAGGTTTACATGGGACCAGGTGAGTAGTTCTAGCCAATGAGGAATGTGTACTTGTTTCCATTTTTAAAGGTATGAAGTTATTTCATACTGTGCATGTATTTTAATTCTCTAGCTAGCATGCTGTCCATTAGGGCTTATCAGTTACAAGAGCTTTAGTTTTGATGAATTCATATCATTACATTGCATCATTTTCTAATACACTCATTGCACTTTCTTAATTGTCATTGATTCCAGATTCTGAGTACATATCAATTAGTTATTGGTATCAATAAGCTACCCATGTCATTTTCTAAGCTCTTTTTTGTCTTTTTATTTTGTCTCTGTCATAGATACTATGTTTTCAGTTAAATGTATTTCAATGTACAAACATATCTCTTTTTTATTTTTATCCTGATTACTTAAAAGAGACTGCTCTTATTTTGCTCATAAGTATCTCATAATTTTCAATTTTTCTTATAAACAAAAGGCCAATAATTTACATTTTTGACTCCATAAACTGTGGGCTTGATAATTTCTGAAATGCCTTCATGTTATCTTTCTTTTTGTCTCTGTACAAAGTGCTTGGTTTCTTATTAATGACATTAATCTCCTGATCAGTCATATCTCCTTTGACACCAACTTCATAAATGGCTCCTTCTGGGTCAAAATTTTAGTTTTTCAAATTTCTCTGCCCTGCATTTTGATCCCAATTGTCAATATGAATCTAGCTAGATACAATCAGCAATACTCATGTCACAGTTTAAAAGTTTTGCTGCTTTGAAATGTCTGCCTACGTTCACTAGTTCCTAATTGAGAAGTGACTCAGAATTGTTTATCTAGAATTCATTTCACCATGCTCAACCATTCAGACACTCAGAGACTGCTTCAGCCATAGTCCAAGGGGGCCTACCTACTGCTTCCACCAACAGCAAACATTGTTTTCATCCATATAGTATTGGTTTTACAGATATAGAAAATGCAAGTGTTGTCAGGAGTCAGGACAGATTACACCCTAAAACACAATTTCTGTAAAATATATTTCACCTGACTTCCATAAAAAAGAAACTTGATGTGATTAGAAGTACATTTTAAAATTTTTTTTATTTTAAAATGAAAAAAATAACAAAAACAATGATACAGAATTTCAAAACAACATAATAGGAAAGTAACAATGGTTAATATATTAGGTATTGTTATTTTCAAAGTAGTTGCTCAGATTATAAGACATATACATGAAAAAATGATCACTGAAAGCACAAATTGTTCTTTTTGATGAGCTAACAGAAATTAGAAGTGTATTTGATTCATTGTTCAGTTCATCTTGAAGGACATTTTTTTCTGTTTCTCCATTCAGCAAGAGCTAAATCTTACATTTAGATTTATAACTAAATCTAACATTTTACACAGTAAATGACTGGTTGCATTTTCCAAGGACAGACTTGCTTCTTGCTCATTCATTACTCATTTGCAGTCCACATATGTCCAGTGCTGAGTGCTAAGGGAATGATAGGTTGAAATAGGTGACAACGGAACTGTATGTGAACACGAATGTGAGTGCTCAGATACATCATCCTGAAAACTAATGGTGTCCCCTTCTGCCCTACACTAAGTCCCAAATGTGATGAACCACCCTACCTAAAGGTAAGGGTGACAGCAAGGAAGAAAGAATGAAAGAAGCAGTAGGCTTAATTAAATTATAGTTAAAATATTTTACTTTTTAACACACTGTCAGAACCCTTACAGAGGTATGCTGTAAATGTCTGTGGTGAGACTCAGTTCACTCATTTTATGCTTTTGCTAGCTTAAGGCAGATAACCCACTGAAATATAATTAAGTGATGACTGGTGTTCTCAGAAAGAGGATGTGTCAGATGTCCTTACATCTTAAACTAATATGGTATAAAAAGGGAAGAGAAATGACCAAGTTCAAAATTTATTTGGTTTTGCTTTACCTTCTTATGAAATTCAAAGGAATATTTTAAATGAAAAATCTTTATTTTGCAACAGCAAAGATTAACCCCCAAATAAATCATTCTATTTCTTTCCTAAAAGGAAGAAAAATACCAATTTCTTGGAGCAGAACTAAAGTATGTCATCAATATTATATGAGAAATCAAACTTTAAAACCCCATGTAAGATTGAAGCAAAGAGTGGTCTGAACTATCCAATTTAAATCTAACTAGAGCTCTGATAAGTAAAATTGATCTGATTCCTATGCATGGACCTTAATGTTTTTGTGAATTCTTTCCAGGTGTTTAGTTTCCATAAAACTGTGTTGTAGCACTCTGTTGCCATGAAAATCATGACTCTGGAGCTAGATTGCAAATCTAAGAAATTGTTATTGCATCACAAGGCCCACAAGCCTGAGAATAGGCACAGAATCAGTAATTCACTTAATCTTTTCACATTGGTAAAGCCACATCATTAGACTGCACATTTTTTACGGTACAAGAGCATCTGATTTTTTGTGTCTTGAGTTACTTGATTTTCCAATGACTTCATTGAACAAATGTTCCACAAGTTTTGCTGCTCACCCACTGAATTTAGTTAGCAAAATAATAACATAAGTGTCTGTTCTCAAATATATATATGAAATGAAGTTTCACATTAGCATGTTTTGTTTAGGAAACCTTTGAGCTCTGAGAAATCCCTGAGTTTATTTTTTAATCAACATAATCTATTAAACCAGAAAGAACATTCTAGCCATTAGGAGCATTCATCTCCAAAAGCTGTCTTGGGTAACCAATTGATAAAATATATGTGTTTTCAAGTATAAATTACATCACTGTGTGTCATAAATATTAAAAAGATTGGTACATATAAAAAACTTTCAGGTAAAATTCTCATAATTAACACAAACTTCTATTTTGGCTCTCTCCAAGCCCTAATAAAATAAAAAACAGTAAGAGACAAATATGAAAAAAATTCTTAAACCACAAAGATAATTGCATAGATGAGGACAGCAATAAAGTGTTGGAGTTGAAAAGTACAGGGCTAGAGGTACATGACTTAACAGACCTACGTGAAACTAATTAAAAGCTGGCAACCTGAAAAGTCAATAAAAAATCCTGATTTATTCCATAAAGTTCAAAAAAGCCTAAGAAACTTCAAGCATTAGGAATTTATACAAGTGAGGAAAAAACATGAGGCAGGAAGAAGAGGAAAACTATAAGGATATTTTTTGAATGTTTAAAGAATGGAAAGATTTCTTAGACTGATAAATACCAAAATGGCAAACTATAAAAAGTAAAAGTAGTTACTTTTGGGGAGAGAAAAATGTCAATGATCTCTGTGAATGTTATAAATTTACTATATCTAAAGCTAAAATTTTAACTGTAGTACTAATAAGTGCTTAAACACAAATAGAAGTTTTAATTTTTTTCAATATTGTAATTAGGCCTGTGCCCTTCAAACTTTTGAGTCCACTGGAGGAAGTACATTAAAAATAAAAACACAAGTAGTGAAATCTGAGGTCAGGAAGAGACTGACTTGAATGTCACTAGACTTAAGGTGTATTTACTTTCATCAGATGAGAAAGGTGTCACACTTGGGTAGCCCTAGCTGCCCTAGAAGTACTCAGTTCAGTTAAGAGACAAAGGATTCATCCAAGTAAGATGGCATTGCCCCTAACTAGGATGAAGAGTTGTGTAGAATATAAGGCCTTCAACCTTTGTCATCACAGTTCATGAGGGGAACAGGGTCCCCACACCTCCTATCTCAGCCTTGACCCTGTTACCTACCTCAACTCCATGTAGATCCATTTCCATAAACACCCAGTTTGCTTGGTGTCAGTCATTCCAAGATCCCTGGCCACTTTGGCCACTTGTGCTCTTCTATACACTAACTTCCACTTTGGTCTCTGGAAATCACCTCCACAAGGACCCTGGGGTCTTCACCCATTTCTCCCCAGCACCTAAAAACCTACAACATACTTTTTGGAACTGATGGTCCTTTATCTCTAGAACAACTTGTATTCTTGATACATTTTTTTAACTTCTTTGATTTAGAAGAGAAAATCCTCGAGTTTTTTCCCAAAGATGCTGCTTCCCACACTGCCTCTCAAGTGGTGACTACATTCCCCCAGGATCACTGCTACCCCCAGGGTCTTTTCTGTCCTCATCCTTAAAATCACTCAGCTATAAGTCTTGCATCTTCTGATTGCATCATATGCTTATTGATCTCCAGGAATTCCTTTTCATTTCCCAATAATTTTTAGCTTCTGAATCCATTTCTTTTTCTAATGTCAAATCTAAGGTAAACCCCGCTTAAATACAGGGCTGAGAATCAAGAACCCTCCCCCAACCCATAAGCAACCGGCTGGTTTGGAGGACAGGTTGAGTTGACAGCAACTGAGGTACAAAAACAACTTAATGCTTGTATTGTTTGATTGACTTTGTAGGCCTAAGGCCTGTACTCTGAGCATCTATTAGGAGGATAACAGTACGCAATATAGCAAATAAGGGGAATTTCCTTCTGTCTTGTTTTTGAAACTCAATATTGTTCCACTGTTTTGTTTTGTTCTGATTTATTGTCTTGCTTTATTTAATGTTCTGTTTTGATTGGTTTTATTCTGTTTAGTTTTATTTAATTTTACTATGTCTGATTGTATGGACAACTACTGTGAAGATAACAGGATATATTATGGTAGCCATTGTTGATTTCCTGTTATCCTGTTTTGAAGTTCTGTACCACTTTCACTGTTTTGTTTTGATTGACTTAATTCAGTTTTATTTTGTTAGATTTTACTCTCTTTAAAATAAAAAAAGATTACTTGATAAATTATGCAAAAAATATATATAACTGCTTATTTTCATTCTAAGAGTTCATCTTCTATTCTTGGGTTTGTCTCCTCCAAAGATGTAATAATTGCATTTATCAGTCAATAACTCACTTATCTGACCTTAACCTAGATTTATCACTACCAAAATCTGAAAGCCTTCAATCCATTTTTCAAGGCCTCATTTTATTAACCACAATTTCTTTCTCTATCTTGCTGTGCCTCCTCTCACTGCCCTACTCTCACCCAACTTTTGGTCTGGTGATACTTAGAAATCCTTTATTTTATCAGTCAGCTGCGGTCTCTCATTCTGCAAATACCCTCCCCCTCCCCCACCATGTTTAAACTCCATGGTTAATTATTATAATCATACCACTACAGCTACCCACCAATCTTTTTTCATTTGTTGCTTTGATTTCTCACTTGGCAAAATCATAGTTCTATCTACGAACAAACTCCCATCCACTTGCATTAGAACCCAGCCAGCTGTGTCCTAAAGAAAAAAGACTCCATAACCACACCAACTAATCTCTCTTTAAACCCATGAACACAAATATCTGTGAATCCTTAATGCTGAAGCAATAATCTCATATGTCTGTCAGCATGTATCAATCTACCTCCCACTCTTCTGAAATAATATACATTTTTCTCCAACATCAAGGTCAAATCACCTCCCTCAATTTCACTCAACCTTACCAGAGCAATTTCAGTGGTGAGCCATTGATAGGAAATAACGAAAAGAAGAAAGAGGAAAGTAGAGAGTGAGTACAGGTACCTATACATAAAAAAGGAGAGATGATATGATACAGTAAATTCCAAGGACACATGACCTTAAAATGAGAAAAATTGCACCATGTTTGTATGCTGATGGCAATGAACTGGTACAGAGAAAAACGGTAACCTAAGACTGAGAACCCAGAATTTCTGATATCATGTGTACAAATATGAAAAAGTATATGAAGTTCAATGTAGGAATGAAGAGCTTGACCCTTCTTACTTTCTTCCTTACTTCCTTTGTCTCTCTCTCTCTCTCCTTTTCTCAATGTCTCTCCATATGTATATATATATATATATATATATATGTATTATAATATTTCCATATATGTTTCCATGTATATTTCCATATATATAATTCCATATATATCCATATATATATTTACTATATTGCTAGGGATCAATGTTAGATAGAAGTATGTATATCCCTTATCCTCTATCTAATTTCTCTACACTAGATGTCTCCACATTTCTGTTGACCTTAATGAATTGTACTAAAAGCTATCCAATCTCATAGGTTTAAAAGTCATCCACCACTGATATCCCAAAACTTATAACTCTCGCCAAGTCTGTCTCCTGAGTTCTAGCTATAAATTTGAAGTTTTCACATAGATTTCTTACAAGTAACTCACATTCAACATATACTAATTTGTAGCTGCTTACTATTCTATGTAATGGAAATTCCATCTTTCGATTTTTTTATATTTCACTCAGTACTACCTTGATCCTTTCCTTTGTCTCACATCCCATATGCAATCTCCCAGGAGACTTCATTGTGTTAATCCTAACATACTCATAATTCTCACAACCACTGTCTTTGTGATCCCCCTTTCTTTTCAATTTTCTACTCAGATTGCTAAGCAGTCTCTCTGATTTTGCATTGTCAAACATTCTACATTCTATGCTTAACATTGTAGCCACAGGGATTCCAAGAACGGACAATATTATTTCTCAAAACCCAGCAATTGTTTTTCATAACCAGAAACATAAAAAAAATAGTAACTACAGTCATCTAAAATGATGACTAGCCTCTTAACCTCTCTGCATTCTTCTGTTTTGTGATGTCTTTCTGGTCACTCCTAATTACTGCTGCTTCTCAAAGACACTGTTGTTGTTGCTATCTGTACACACTGGTTGGACCACTCTTTGACTAATGCCCACTTGACTGACTCCTTCAACTATTGGAAACCTTTCTCCAGACACCACCTACCAAGAAGATCTTTCCTGACCATCTTAAATAATTTTTGTGACCTGAAAACACCTTCTCCACAGCACTCAGAATTCTCTCCCCATTCCAGTTCAGGAAATCATATTGGATTTTTGTTTATTCATTAAAATGTTTCCCATCCTACTATACAAAATAGTTTACTTGTGTGTGCCTGTGAAACCTTGTACTTATTTGATATCTATGTCATTTAGTGTTCTTTTCTTGCTGCTAGTGTGTAAGACCTAAAAGGCACAAAGGTTTGGTTTGTTCAACAATATCTCCATCTACCTAAGGCACTACCTGGCAGTAGAAACTCAAAAAGTAATTTCCAAAAGGATTAATTAATATTGCAATAGTATAATTTAATAGAATGAAATATGAAAAATTCATGTGCACAATTGAAGGAATGTCACTGGAAATTTCAATAAATTAGATGTGTAGAGGTATGTAGGCTTGCTATATGAGATATGTGATAAACAATTCCCCTACACTGCCACCCTATCCACAAAGCAACCACTGGCAGCAGGATCATGGACAAAATTTTCCCTTTTAAAGTTTTATATCTTGTATACATATCTGGTTGCCATGCCACCTCAGCCCCCTAATCAGTTAAGCCAAATTAATTAATTAATTAATTAATTTTTAAAAATCTCAAACCTAAAACTGTCTTTAAAATTCCCTTAAGACTATATAACATTGCCTAGTGGTTGTTTCTTTTCTGCTCAGAAAGAATTAAAAATAAATATAAACGATAAAATTAATCAAATTTTTATTAGTTATAATTATGTTAAAGGATAATTCTTACGTATTTCATGCTTCAAGTTTATGTAACTTTGAAGTGATTTTCCTTATTGCAGTAACAAATCAGTGTGCAATTTAAATTTCAAATACCTAAGGGAGTAATTACTTTAGACTCACAACTTTAAATTGAAATTATACTAGGCTTACAAAAATTAGTTCTCTAAACAACTTAGAAAAGAATAAGTTTAACTTATTAGATTTCAAAAAATTATTTCAAAATATGGGAATTTTGTTTTTGCTTTAGGTGAGCAAATGAATATCCATTAAAATCAGAATCAAGGGCATTAAAATTATAGACAATTTTTAAAATATTAACATATATGAAAGCTTTTGTAAAACTACTTTTAATGTATCCATTAAAATGTATTGTATTCACCAAGAGACTAATGAAATCTGTAGTGAAACAAAACCCTAATGATGAATCAGAGACTTAAAGATTTGTATTTGAAATTTTATAAATGAAACATTTAAAAAAATGTAAAATATAACTTAATGTAAACCAAAATGTAATTAATGTAAAAAATAAGGTAACTTTGAGCTAAACATTTCTGTGCATAGAGATGCCCATAGGGACATTTTATTTAGGAAAAAAAGCTGATGTTAATATAAATGAGCTTTTTAAAAGTTTCTAAAGTTGTTTTGAATAGTAAGCAAGAGGAATAATTCAAGCTAGCTCTCTCTCTGCTGGCGTTTCTTTCTCCTGTATCTTGCTTTCTCCTGCCTCCTGGAATCATCTGTCAGGTAAACTATTTGCATCTGTCCTGGAACAGGGGCTCTGTTCAGCAGGAAAAGGAAATATAAGGTGGTACATTAAGTACTCTCAAGAAAATTCCCACTTCCAATCCAGCCAAAGGAAGAACAACCAGTTTCCCACACTTACTTGATACACCAAAAATCGAACATGAACCAAGTGTTGTCTCTATTTTAGACTCAGGTGGTCAAGGATGATGATCTCTGATAGATGTGAAATGTGCTGTGTACTTCCCTTCTTATTGCCTTAAACTGGAAGCTGATTCAGAAGGGCCAAGACTGGTAGAATTTGCAGGGATGAGTAGCATAAAGAAATGAGCTGCACAAAGAGTTAGAGAGATCTGCATAGAATCTTTTCTCATGCTATACCTGAGAATTGATCAGTAAATGCAGAGGAGGAAACTACTCAAGACTTAGGAAAGAAGCACTCAGAAACACAGGAATCAATTTTATATATATATATATATGTATATATATATATATGAATTTATTCATTATGTATTGCAAAATCTACTAATAAAAATTTTTAAAAATAAAACCTTCTCATTATTTCAAGCTCTTCAGATGCAACTATGGCTTCTTTTGGACCATTCATTCCAGATGTGCCCATCCCATTTTCATTCCCAAATATATTCAAGTTTTTCAAAAGTCACCTTCCCTTCTCCTTAGTTGACACATACTTCAGGGGACATTGGAGAGATCACTCATTGATGCGAATGATCCACAGCAAAGTAAGTGTTGCTGTGGTGTAGCCTAACAAGTCTGTAATACAAAACACAAAGCAATCAACTCCTTCAAGTACCTTAAATACTTCCCAGGACAAAACTCCAGAATACGGCTAGAACCACAAAATATACAACATTCAGGAAAGAAAAGAACAATGTCTCACCCCAATCCCAGATTACTAGACATGGAAGAAAGAAGAGAGCTTGAGTCATCATTTGGAGGAAAACAAATCAACTGAAATAAATACAGAAGTGTGTTGCAACTATTTTAAAAGATGCTGGAAATATTGAATATATTATGTAGAATACAAATTAAATTCAAAGTTAAATACTACTGCACACCTATTTAAATGGCTAAAATTAAAACAACTGGATAAAGAATATAGAGCAAGTGAAACTTTCATGTACTGCAGCTGAGAATATGAAAGAAAAGTGTCTTTAAAAAAACATTTTTCACTTTCTAACAAAGTTAAACCTATGTACCATGGCTTGGTGATTATACCCTTATGTATTTACCCTAGAGGGATAAACATATATGCCAGCACAAAGACTTACTCATAAATGTTTGTAGCAGCTTCATTAATCGTCACTTAAAGCTCAAACAGCCCCAATAGCCACTCGCCAATGAATTCATCAACAAACTATGACATGACCATACAGTAGGAGCCCACTCAACTATAAAAAACAACAATTCAGCACATATCACATGGATGAATTTCAAAGTTATTGCACTAAAGGAAAAAATAAAACCACCAAAAACAAAGGCAACCCTGGGCCTGGTACGAGCTTAAAGCATGCACAGCAAATTTCACCTAGTTGTGCAGCTTGGGACCTTGCAAGCAGTCTGGTAGAGATGTATGCCATTCCATCATCAGCCCAGGACATTTGGAGCATCGCTAGGGTCCTGCCTGGGCTCTGCCCAGCCACTGCCCAGCAACAGAGCAGCCAAAGTGGTAGTCTTAGCTGGAGCTGAAGTCATGCACTGTGAATTTTGCCTAGCCTTGGAGCCTCTTAACCATGAATGCTGGATTTACCTGCCACAGGGGAATACAGGAAAATGACAAAACAAATGAGCAAAATGCAATCTTGCACCTCCAGTCCATCCCAAACAAGCCAAAGAGACACTGACATAGAAGAAAGTATAAGCCACACACCTGAAACTTCTGAAATGATACCAACTGAAGTAAAGAAACAACTGCATGAAGCTATAAAGGAACTGAGATTAGAAATGATTTCCTAGGTAAAACAAGAGATGATAAATGTAATGAAAGAAATGCTAAACACATCTAAAGAAGATATAACTGGAAAAATAGAGGAGAAC
>RJWT010026269.1:0-15900 GCA_004365215.1 Cuniculus paca | reverse complement strand
AACAGATATGTAAAGAGGAAACACTGAAATATAAAACTGATAGGTTTTCATTTACTGTAGTAGATATAGTTATGTTCCTTGTCAACTGAAACCAGGAGGCACACAGCTACAACTCAGTTTATAGTCTTTGTAGAAACAAAAGATTTAAAGGTCCTTTATCTCCCTCTAGCCTCTAACTCAAATTTTGCATATTGTACATTTGCTCCAAAAAAAAAATTAGATTCTGTTATGGTTGATACATTGTGTCAATTTGAGAAGTTTAAAAGTTTAACTGAGACCCAGCAGGGAGCCAGGGTTCTTACCTTGTAAATATCCTCATCCTGTGCAAAGGGGCAAGGACATTTTGTAAGTGTTACACCCACCCTGAAGGGGAGTGGGTGGGCTGTGTACAATATAAGGATGGAGAAGAGGCTTATTTCCCCCTTTTTTTTTAATCTGGCTGCTGCCTTGAAGTGTAGCCCCTGTGCCACGGCACTGTGCCTTGGAGCCAGCTGATTATGGACTGAAATCTCCAGAAACTGTAAGCTAAATAAACCTTTTCTTCCCTAATTTTGGGTGTCAGGTGTTTGTCTCAACAAGGAGAGAAAAGTAACCAAGACAGAGTCTTAAAACTGTAGAAAGCTGAATGAAGGGCCATTTACATAAAGAAGTTGACTAAAATGGTATGCACATAAGAGGACACCACAGAACCCTAGAGAGGAGTCAGGGGAAGGAGACTGGGAAAAAAGGGCTCATTGTTGTATGTCTATGTCATCTCTTAGTTTAAATTCAATTGAGCACCCAACCTAATGATTTGAGATTTCTGCTTTTATTTATGTATGTAACACAGAGAGTCCTAAATTGTTGGTCTGGATAGGAAACACATGGGAAGCAGGAAATGTAACAGCATTTTTCTTTCCTAGTAGTAAAATTGTATCACTTTTTTACTAGGGGTATGGATAGAAATACAACCAAGAAAGTATCTCAATTCTACTTTTATCTCCAGTTTGTGTTGAAGAAATCAGGGAGACAGGCCCAGTTTTCTCTACCCTTATGTTGTCTGACTTAAGCAGAACTTCCAATACTAGTCAACGCCCCACGTCCTTCAAACTTCTCACCAATCTAATGGAGATCATCAGTTCTCCATCATCTCACTGTAAGCCTAGGATTGTGGTTATAATCATGTGAATTGAAGATTCCTGATATTACCTGAGCTCTTCCTCTGAGATTGTCACAGGGAATCTTTGAGGTCAAAACTATTTCTCGATAATGCCGAGACGTTATTTCCCTTTTTCACCCTATTCCTTTGAGTACAAGTGGAATTTCCCAGAAGATATATGATGGGTGTTATTGCAATTCATAGAATGCATAAGTAGGAAAATTCCACTATTATCTACCAATAGACTTCCTAAAATAACATGTCACTCTCCTTATTAAATGTTTTAAAGAGTAGTCATAAACAGTGATTATTTTGATAACATATAATGGGTTTATTTCTATTTTAGGTAAATTAATAAGTGTATATTGAAAATTTTCCTAATTTTAATTTCTAAGATAGTAAATATTGATAGATAATACACAACCAAAAGCTGTATGGAGCCCTCAGTAACGTTCAAGGATGTAAAGAGGCTTATGGCAAAGTGTTTGAGAACTGCCTGCCTAGGATTGTTCAAATCTCGCTGGGACATGTACCAATTACCTCAAAGTCATCCCGTCATCACCCACTTCCACCAAATCCTGTATTCACTTCTTTCAACCAATCTTTATTACTGGCAAACAGTCCTGTTAGAATGGTTAAGAATTATGCACACAAACTGGGTGTGGTGGCGCATGCCTATAATCCCAGTACTCAGGAGGCTGAGGAAGGAGAATCGTTGCAAGACCAGACTGGGCTACAAAGTGAGCTCAAGGCCAGCCTAAACTGCGTAGCAAGACCCTCTCTCAAAAAGACAATAACAACAACAAAAAATTATGCACAAGGAGTTGAAGTTCAAATTCCATCTTAGCCACTTACTAATTTTGTAACTGAGCAATTACGCTGCCCCTCAAAAGTCTCAGATTTCTCATTTGTAAAATAGTGTGTAGTGGGAATTAAAAGAGAAGGCATATGTTAAATTTATCTGTAGGAGATGATTGTGATGATCTAATATAAGGATTGAAAAGAAAAAGGAAAGTGAAAGCCACATGTTTAATTTCTTGGAAGAAGAGAAACGAGATAGCCTAAGGTTAGTCAACATCTGGTTTAAAAGGTAAAGTGAGTGAAAAACAGTTTTGTACAGGTCAGCTCAATCTTGCCAGGAAATCTGATTTCTGGCAGTTTAATGTAAGGTCTTGTTTCCCTTTGCTTGATGAGACCTCTCCTGCTACTGAGGTGGCCGTGAGGTAGAGGAGTCAAAAGAAAGTTGATTTTCTGGTGATGGGCACACATAGAGGAGTGCTGGAGATGGCTGCTGAGCTTCACACCTTTCTTGTACACATGATGCTTTCAAACTCACCCTAATCTCTAATAAATAACAGGCCAGGCCAAGGAAAGTAGGACTCAGCACCGGCATCGGCAGCCACAGCCATCCCGAAGAGGGACGTCCCTGCTGTGAGCATCTTGATTTAAAACCCTTCCCTTTTCCCACACTGTGACCTGCATGGTCTTGCCTTTGCCGACTTCTCTGATCTCATCTCATGTCACTTTTTGTCTTGCTCAGTGAATTCCAATGTCATGATCCTTTAAGATCCTCACATGCCTCAAGGCATTTCCATGGACCAGTCACTTTGACTCACTAATCCGTACACATCCAGGAGCTCAGCTCCAATGTCACTTCCTCAGGGAGACTGTCCTGGAGTTCCCAGTGAACAGCACTCCCTCATGACACCATTATTAGCACTACATCCTTTTCCTTCACAATTTGTAATGATGAATTAGAGTAATTTTCATGTCTCAAATTGCATGTTTCATGAAGCGAGGTCTATGGCTATCAGGTTCCCCTCGGGGGCTGGGAATGTGGCCCAGTAATGGAGCATTTGCCTAGCACACATTAAACTCTGGTTTCATCCATAGACACAAAGGTTCTCTCTCAGACTCTCAATATCCACATGGTGGGGCGGGGGGACAATAAATATTTATTGGATGAATGTATCAACAAAAATAAATAGAAAAGTTACTGTCATAGGCTGCACCAGCTGGTGGGTACAGATATAGTTCTACAACCTCATGCACTTCCAACAGCTCTGTCACATTTGTGACAGCTAGACATTTTTCCTTCCATATGACATACAGATATTAGACAGCTGCAGGAGTGGGTGGCTAGATTCTCCCCCAGTTGCTTCAACTCAGTCTTTCTCCTTCCTCCTCTCAAAATAGATTTACAGGCAAGTTTCTCTCTCTCTCTCTCCTCATAGACAACCTATAAGTGGCAAAGGCGGGTTTGGCATTCTGGCTTTTTGAATTCCATAAATTCTCTTTTTCTGTTCTATTTATTTAGTGGGATCCACTGATTGGCATCATTCTGTTTTTGTTTTTTAACATTAATCAGGAAATATTCTAACATTTCTTTAAGATTTACAAATTTTGACAGGCGTGGTGGTAATGCTGCTAATCCCAGCACTTGGGAGGCTGAGGCAAAAGGGCTGCCAGAAGTTCAAGGCTAGCCTAGGCTATACAGTGAGTGCAAGATCAGCCTGAATTATATAGTGAGACCCTGTCCCAAAAAAATTTTTTTTAAATTTACAAATTTCTTAAAAGTCCAGCTTCTTAGAAGAAAGCCTAAAAAAAATTCACACTAGGCTGGGAATATCACTTGCCTAGCATACTCAGTGTTCTAAGTTCAAACCCCAAACACTGAAAATCAAACAATAAATACAAAAACCTCACATCACTTGTAATAATTTTCCAGCAGCACATTTTTCAGCCACACTCTTATCTGATTGCTTAACTTTTCACATACATCTAGAGTTTATTTTCTAAAAAGATTGTAAGTCATTTGAGGAGGATTTATGGATGTTCTGCTTTATATCCCTCCCATACCTCTGCATAAAAAGTGCCTATCCAATTTTTTTCTGATTGTTTTCAGAAAGCAAAATTAAATTTTTAAAAAAATGAGCTAATCTTTAGAAAAAGGTATTCCACAATTGTACATCCTATAATTATATTTCAGATTCTATAACAAAGGAAAATGATAACTGTAGACAAGAAGATAAAACTCTACCAACTTGAAGTAGAAGCCATGCTGATTGTGAAAAAGAAAATGTTTATTGTGAAAAGTTACCTCTCATACCAGAAAGATGATAGATTCAGAAATCATCTTTTTTTTTTTTGCGGCACCAGGGATTGAACTCACGACCTTATGCTTGCTAGGCAGGCGCTTAGACTGCTGAGCTAGATCCCCAGCCCTGTTTTTTTGAGACGGGGTCTCACTATGCCGTTCAGGCTGGCCTTGAGCTCACTTTGTAGCCCAGGCTGGTCTCGAACTCACAACGATCCGCCTGTCTCAGCCTCCCGAGTGCTGGGATTAAAGGCGTGAGCCACCACGCCCGGCCAGAAATCATCTTCTTAACAGAAAATTATTTTCACAAACTGCTCTTGATTGAAAAGTTCCTATGGCAGCCAGGTGCAGTGGCACAGGCCTGTGATTCGAATATCCTGGGAGCCTGAGGCAGGAGGCTCTCAAATGTGAGCCCAGCCAGAGCAACTCATCAACTTAATACAATTCTATCTCAAAGTAGAAAAATAAAAAGGGATGGGGGTGTAGCTCAGTGTGAAGGACCTGTTCTGCAAAAAAACAAAACAACAACAACAACAAAAAAACTAAAAACCAAAAAACTGCGATTTAAAAATTCTGTGGTCAACTTTAGCCATACATGTGCAACACTTTTTGTTATTAAATTCTCCTAAGAACCCCATGAGGAGGACTCAGAATACAAATATGTAAAATTAATTTCATATGAATCAGGGAAAAGCTTCTTGACTTGAAACCAAGGTTTCCCTGAGCTACGGGGAAAGGAAAGTGCAGATGGCATCTTTGTAGTGTCACTGACAGGAACACTGAGCTGCCCCTGTAGACTTGACAAGAGCACCAACTGTGTGCAACTGAGAGGCTAGGCCATTTACGGTGTTCTCAGGCTGAGGTACACGGTGACCCCAAAGCTCAGAAAAGAAGGGCTTGTGTGGTGGATGTGAATCTGGGACAGTTGAGAGTCCCATGTGTCACAGCGGCAGCTGCAAGCAAATGGCCTGAACCTTAGGTAGCGCCCCAGTTTCTCTGACTCAGCCGAGTAGTGGAATAAAGTCTTGTATACTCTAGAGGCTATCAGGAAGTTGAAAGGATAGCTTCGAAGCTCCAGAGATCTCTTTAAAATAGATTGTGGGGACAATGCAGCAATCACCAGCAAGTAGGTGCAGAAGTAATGAATGGGATGATGGACAGCTGAAGTGGTAGTAGATCCGCAAGGACTAGTGGCCAGGTAGGTCTCCCAGGACTCTGAGGCTCCATGAATCAGATCCACCCCTCTGGTTACTTATTGACTAAACTTAAATTGTTATACATGCAAGTGTCAAGGCTCTAAACAGAAAAAAATAGAGAAAAACAAAGTTACTGTTTTTTACACAAGTGGATTTCTGGATTCCAAGCCATGGCACAAACTTCTCTTTTAGAAGGCCAATGTCTCCATGCACATATATGTCACATATCATGTGGACAAAGCATTTCTTTTTCCAATAGCATCCCCTAACCTAGTTCTATTGTTATTGGAAAGCAAGTCTGACTGAGTAGAACATGGGTCACTAGTAAAGGAAGAGACAGTTAAGGAAAATAAAGAAGGAAAATGGCCAGTAAAAGTCCAATATTGCTTTTGTTTTTTATCATGATTCTTTAAAGAATTCATGGGAGTTCCTGTTTTCTACTATATTCATTTTGAACACTTTAACTTAAATTACCGAATCTGGAATTTTATCCAAAGCATGGAAAAGAGAATGATAGGTTTAAAATCACAGCTGTAGCTGGATGTGATGATGCATGCCATAATCTTAGTGCTCTGGGAAGCTGAGGCAGGATTACAAAATCAAACCCAGCCTGGGGAACTGCGTGATTTAGAAAGACTCTTCCTTAAAATAAAACATAAACAAAGGGCTGGGCATGTAGGTCAGTGACAAAACACAAAATAAATCACAATCCAGATAGAATTTTTGGCTTTGCCAATTAGTAGATGTGTGACCTTGAGCAACCTCTTAACTCTGAATCTCAGTTTCTTGAATTATATAAAGTATGTAATAAAATATATCTCACTGCATTATTTTTTATTATTTATTTAAGATAAAAAAGACACAGAAAAGAAAAAACAAAAAGCAAATGACACAAACAAACAATATCAAACCTAAAACAACAGTACAGGTTTTCAAAACAAGATGATAGGAATTTAACAACGGTTGTAATATTGCATATTGTTACCTTCAGAAGAGTTGCTTAGATTATCAGATATAGACATGCAAAATTGATCTAATCATATGAGTATTAACTGTTCTTTTCCAAGAACTAATACAATTAGTAGTATAGTCATGTTAGCTGTCTTATGTATATATATACAAATTTGTGTCTGTTTCCTTTTCCCTTCCTTCTTTCCTCCTTTCCCCATCCCAGTTACTTTTCTTCTTTGAGCGGTTTCTTACCCTTACACAATATTTATTGCAGATTTTGGAACATATTTGCTCTTTCAGTTTCTCATACTAGGGAGAAAATAGAGTATTTACACATGTGAGTTTGATTTGTTTCACTTATGAGTATCTCACTGCACTATTGAGCAAATTAATCCATATGCCCAAAAAGCATTGTAAGTGGTTAAAAAACTGCACAGCAAGAGGTATTATTTTGTGGTGGAGAAGACAATGGGGAAAGAAATACTGTAAGTGTGAAGGACATCTGGGGTCTAACAACAGACAGTTCAACATAAGGCATTCTGGTAAAAGCGCTTTGGAAGAGGAAAAAAGGCATTATTTGGGCATTAGAAGCAAACTCAAATATCCCGCCTTGATGTCTAGTACCTACAACATTGAACTCTCTACTTTTCCATCATTCTTTTGCTCATTGATATTTGAGATCTCCTTAGAATTGATATAAGGTACATTGCCCTGCCCTTACAGTTTCTGCATAGACAATCACTTCCAAATGCCTTCAGCATTAGAAATTAATAATGATTGGGGAGTTATAAATCAATAGCTAATCTTTTAATATTTAGGTACCCTTCTTAGTTATTGCCCTTACTGTGAAAGAACTGGGCTCCTAGTTCAACTAGAGCCTCTTGCTTTGCAATATCTCTGGAAGATTAGCAAGCCTGTGCAAAAATCTTTGTCAGTATTATTTGAATCATGCTTCAGACTACATATGTTAAGGTTAGAAATAACAACAGACTTAAACTTAGTGCAGTATTGGAAGTTATCTAAATGTGAAATGAGATGAAGAAAATTCCATTCCTCAGCATTCTTGTGAAGTCATACTTGGTTGGAGTATTTTGTTAGCTTACCTGGGATAGTAGGAATTGTATTTCAAAACACATGTTCAGGTTGCACATGGTAGTCACTAAACTGTATTCTTAGAAGGGTTACTATGTAAAGTCCTCTAGATTTCACTGAAGATAGGTCCAACCCCCAATTACCCAGCCACCCAAGTTCTTGGAGTGGCTGCTCGCAACTGTCTGAGCTTCAGGAACAATCACAGCACAACTCCCATATCCCGTTGCCACCGGCCTGCTCTGCCAGGACCCACCATACCTGGATACAGTTGTTTCACAACAAAACCGCAGCCATTGCTATGTAGCCATCCAGCTGCAGATATGCAACTATTCTTGCTTCCCCAGTCTTATGCTCCCCTTCACCTCACCCCACCAAACCCAGTCCCACTAACCCTCCATTAAAACTCAGTTCAATAAACTCCCGGCAGATTCTCCTTTGGAATTACTCTCAAAAGTCTCTCTTGAAACCCTAAATTCAGGTTGGTTGTGTTTTTTTTTTTTTTTTGCTGGGTCAACACCATTTTACCTAAGAATTGAAAAATTTGATTGGTTTAGGATTGTTAGTTTAGGAGTAGAAGCCAAGTAGAGGTAAATACTTGTATGATAGAGAGGAAACTTAGGTGTCAGAGAAAGAAAATTCTTGTGAAAGACTCTAGAGCCATCAAAGCAGGGCAGGATTAAGGTCAGAGTATAAAAGACAGACTCCTAGTAGTGGGAAGCCAAGCGTGGGTTCTGAAGAATACATATGTTAATATAAATGTTTTATTTTGAAAAAATTTGGACCTTTAGAGAAGACTAGAGATAAATACTTGTATATCTTTATATATAGTTGAGGAAGGAAAGGAGGAAAGGAAGGAAGAGGAGGGGAGAAGGAGAGAGACAGGACAGAGAATATATTTGTATGAATATGTGTATATATACATTTCATGTATGAATGGAAAGACAAAGCTAGAGAGAAATGCACATGTGTATATTTTCGAACCATTTGAGAGTTGGTTGTAGCCGTCATGATGCCTTAAATACTAATACTTCTGCATGTGTCCTTTAAGAACAAGGCCATTCTTCTATAGGACCACAATATAATTATTCCATTTAGGACTTAAATGTGGTGTAGTATAATAATATCCAGTCCATGTCCAAATTTCCCCAGTGTCCCAGTAAGAACCTTGTAATTCTCCAAATTAAAAGGAATTAAAACACATTTTCCAGGTTCGACATATATGCTTTCTCCATTTTTCCTACTAAATCATAAAAAAAACCTAGATTTCCTATTAACATATTTATGCCTGTAATTTCTTTGAGGAAATTTTCACATGTCCCCATCCATATAGGTAGAAGCTAAAATATAAATAACCAGAGCTGGCAGAAGGAGGTCTGGTTGATACTACTTATATCTGAAGCAACTATTTGGAGAGAAAAGCACCTATTCTGTTCCTGGGATACAGGTCTATTCCTTTTGGCCTCACATTTTAATCCTGTCCTCACTCAGTCTTCATATGTGATAAGTCTCTTATGGTGCTTATCTTTCAGATCTTGCTGTTAGATCATATGAATAGCTTGCTCTTGTAGGCCTTTCCTTAAAAATAGATTTTATTTTTAGAGCATTTTTAAATTTGCAGGAAAGTTGAGACCATAGTACAATGCCCATGTATCTCCCTGATGCCTACCCCTCACCCCAGTTTCTCCTTTTAGTAACATCTTACATTAGTGTGGTAATGAACCAATATTAATACACTATTGTTAACTAAAGTCTGTGCTTTATTCAGATTTTCTTAGTTTTTACCTGATGTCCTTTTTCTGTTCCAAGATTCCATCTAGGATACCAAACTACATTTTGTTGTCTTTTTTCTCAGGCTCCTTAAACTCTGACAGTTTCTCAGGGTTTTATTTAATGTCCTTGAAGTTTTAAACTTGCAGGCCATTTGATAAATCAATTTGTGGATACTGTTTGATAGCACATCCCAGTAAATATCACTTTGAAATATAATCTCAGAATATTATCTCTAGTGAAAATCAAATCCTGTTTGAGGTAGTGTGGTGGTAAGATTGATAAAATTATCTTTGAACTTCTGCGCAGCCTTGGTTATGACTATTTATTGGTTATATATGTAATATGGAGTTGGTAACATTTATTGATGGAATGATTTTCTTTCAGTGGATTGAATCAATGAAATTTAAAGCAACAAGCACAGTTGAGAGGGCAGAACCAATCAGAAAGTGCCTTTCTCTCGGGAACCCTTACGGTTCTCCAGATCCCACATGGTACTTTTTGCTTGTTCTTTGGGATAAAGATAAAGTATCTTGGGATAATTTGGCTTGAGAAATTCTATGATTTTTTTTTTTTACAGCACCGGGGATTGAACTCACGACCTTGCACTTGCCGGGCAGGCGCTTAGACGGCTGAGCTAGATCCCCAGCCCTGAAATTCTATGATTCTTTAGCAAACAGGTAGTTTCCTTCTACTCTGTTTTCTGTTTCATATTTTTAAAAATTCAAATATAATTTATATATAGTAATTAATATAGCACATAAATGTACTGTTCAAAAGTTTTGACAATGTATACACCCCTGTGACCAACACTTCAAGACATAGACATGTTCATCATTGTAGAAAGTTATTTCATGCCCTTCAATGCCTGCCTCAATTCCCAGAGAAGACACTGGTCCAATATTTTTCACCAGAGACTATCTTTACTTGTAATAAAACTTCATATTAATGAATTTATATGTTTAATACTCTCTTGTATCTTGTTTTCTTTGCTTAGCATAAGGTTTGTGAGATTCAGTCATGTTTGCAAGTATCAAAGTTTCATTCTATTTTTATTACTTAGTATTCTTTATTTTATATTAATAAACTACAAATTCTTATCCACTCTTATATTGATGAATTTTTTTCTGATTAGTAGTAACTAATAAGTTAAACTGTTATGTTCTTGTACAGGTCTTCTTTGAGAACATATTTTCTGTCTTGTGTATAGAATTGCTGGGTCATATAGTTGATGTATATTTAATGTTAAAAAAAAGTCAAATCAGCCGGGCGTCGTGGCTCACGCCTGTAATCCCAGCACTCGGGAGGCTGAGACAGGCGGATCGTTGTGAGTTTGAGACCAGCCTGGGCTACAAAGTGAGCTCAAGGCCAGCCTGAATGGCATAGTGAGACCCTGTCTCAAAAAAACAGGGCTGGGGATCTAGCTCACTGGTCTAAGCGCCTGCCTGGCAAGCACAAGGTTGTGAGTTCAATCCCCGCTGCCGCAAAAGAAAAAAAAAAGTCAAATCATTTTCCAAAGTGATCACACTATTTTATTAGGTATCTCTAGCTGTATAAAATAACTCGAATAGCCAAAACAACATATATTTATGATCTCATAGTTATTATGGGTCTGAGCATAGCTTGGTAGATCCTTTGCAAGGTTACGATCAAGGTTTCAACCAATACTGAGCTTTTATCTGGCAGCTCAGCTGGGGAAGAATACACTTCCAAACATATGTGGTTTTTGATAGAATTCACATCCTGTGGTTGTACAACCCAGGGCATTTATTTCTTGTGGGATATTGGCTGGAAGTTATTCTCACTCCTACAGATTGTCTGCAGAAGTGACTGCCTTACTTGAAAACCTCGGCAGGGTTTACTTCCTACTGGGATTTACCATATTACACTTACTCCACATACACTTCTGGAGTCATTAGATTTGTGGGGTTATATAGTTCATGAGTCAGGGAAGCTTGCATTGCAGCCCAGATTTGATTACAGGAAGTCTCTGACTTTGGTACACATTTGCAACTGAAAACTTTTAAAGTCATCTGATAAATGAGTTGGAATTGTATTCCCAAAGATAGTGTATGCTGCCCTCAAAATCCAGAGTCCCGCGCTAAGTGATTTGCATCATTTCAGAGGTATGACAGGAGAGGTTCAATGGTTTGTTGATGTATATTTAAATCATTATGTTAAATCATTAAATCATTAATCATTAAATCATCACAAATCATTATGTTAAAAATGATGCTCCCAACATACAGAGAACATTGAATACTAAAAATTTCATTGGTACCATAAGCCCTTGATTATCACAAGGGCTTTGTCTTCCATTCTTTGATATGCATGTATTCACCAGGTGTTGGTTGCTGAATACTTTCCTACTACTTGTCCATGAAAAGAAAAATTCAGAAATTGAAAATTTTGTGTTTAGAAATTCTATAGCAATTTAATATTGCTGTGATCAGAAGAATCACTGAACAGGCTATAGATCATTTTGGTTGTTGTCAAACTAAAGTGGTAATTTGCATGTTCAGGAAGGTATATACATTGGCCAAGTTTAGCAATTTCCAGAAGAATTGCTCTAAGACAGTTTGGGGGATAAAAAGAAACAAACTAGTCTGATACTTCACATGTTTGAGAGCACTGATGTATAGTACTTATACTTTTGTGCTCTCTAGAACAGAGGGCAGGAGAGTTAAGGTAGCTCTGCAGAACGTAGTCATACACTTCTATCATTCATATATTAAGGCAAACTGCTTTGGCTCATTCCTACTGATGATAAAGAAAAATTGAATCGATCAAATTACCAACTGCTTACAAAATGCTAAAGCATTTGTGTTGATGTGCTTAAGAAAGATACCACCTACTGCAGACATGTAGGAAGATCCTACCTGTTACAGGACAGTTTCTTTTAAGTATAGAATTATGTACTGTCATGTGCCACGGTTTCATTTTTGTAGGTGTCAGACAGGAGAACTGAAGCCAATTTATCTTTTAAATCTTTGATAGTGCTATAAGTCTTCACAGTTTTTCCTAAATTCTTGCTTCTGATTTACTAACTTGGTTAAGGATCCTAGTGGCAGTTGCTGAGGTCTCTACTTGGCCCAACTACACAATGGATATTACTCTACAGGTCATGAAAATAACGTGGGGGTTTTGTCAGACGATGATCTATCCTTATTATACATTCAGTGATCTATCCTTATTATACAAGATGATCTATCCTTATTATACATTCAGTGATTTAACTATAGATATTCGTGGGTCCATTGGATTCATTGTAAGAGTAGAGTCAAAATTCCACTGGTCCTCCTAACTGGAGAATCATGACGTATCTGTGTCAGTTAAGACCCTGTGTCTAAGCATTTCTTTAGACTCTGGGTATTCCCTTTTCCCAGTACATTTCTCTTTTTCTGGCAAAAAGTTGAAAGTCATTTTCAAGATGGCATCTTTCAGAAGTAAGCATTGCATGATTGAAAGGCAAGAGAAAACTCATGCAGAACTGGAGCTGGAGGTGATACTTCTGCCAGTCAGAGGGTTTCCAGCATGGATGGATCAAAATTGGCTCATATCAACTTGTAGGAGCCAATTCTGTACATTTCTTCTCAACTCTGTGTTTAGTGATACTATGTTGGTAGCTTGAAATTGACCAAGGTAAAAGTGTTTACATCACAGAAACTAACCAATGCTAAAATGTTCTTTCTCAGGCTTCTCCGGAGAACTGGTTGTTACATGTTTTTCAAGCACATTGCAAGAGGAAACTGAGGGATTCCATATCTCACGTTTGCACAATCAAATGTCCCATCCTAGGTCTTAGGATAACACTCTCATTCTCTTTCAAAGATCTGATGCATACCAAGAAGAACCTGCATATCTATGTGTTTAGTTTTCTTTCCAACTCTTCTGCCCTTACAATCAGAATCCAGGCCTGATTTTCAGCACTGTTTGGTTTTGGATGCACAAAATCATAGCTTCATTATGAATTCCCAGTAGAGGTCCCTCTGACTCTCAGTGTGCCTTACAGTGACAGTTGACTTCCCTGAGGCATCATTTTCTTTTGCAAGGTACACAATTCCATCAGTACAATCCAGCTCACTCCATAATCCTACAATTATTTTCATTCTGTTCAAATATCATGGCCACCACCTTTCCCACCCTTCTACAGTACTTATATTACATCCCAATTAGCCACAGGTGGAAAGGAAGCCTTAGTAATTATGATATCACTATGTGATCCTACTTATTACCCATTACCATGCCATAGGCCATTACTGTTGTAAATTCAGTGAGTAATGTAACACCAGTACACCATCTTGAGAGTCTGCGGGACACTGCTGGTGTAAACTCTCCTAGTTTGAGTCCTCTAAGAAAGAGAGCTTGAGTAAAATTTGAAAGAAACTGGAATGAAGACAAAGGGAAAAGGCAGGGAAGGAGGAGAAAGGAATCTGGCCATATACCATATAATGATATTCTTTCTCATCATTGATGGAATGCATGTATGATGGTCACATAAGATTATATTGCCTAGGCATGACATAAAGTAATACACAATGAATGGTTTGAACAACAGAAACTTACTTTCTGAGACTCTGGTGTCTAGAAATCCAATATCATGGTGTACTGAGGGTGATACTTGCTCTGAAGGTATTGGGGGAAGATCTGCTTCAGATTTCTCAACTAATTTCTAGTAGTTCCTTGTTTTGCGGTATCATAGCCCCAACATTCAATTACTATTCTTCTTGTGTCCCAAATTTTCCCATTTTAATGGGACATCTATTTATATTGGAAAATATAGACTTTAATTTAAGTCATCATATAATAATAAAATTATCAAGGGGAAGATAACTTTTAAATAATGCCATCCAAATATGTGAAACAAACATTGACAGATCTGCAGGGAGAAAAAGCAATACAAAAATAGTAGATGACTTCAATACTCAAACTTCAATAATAGTTTGAATGTGTATACAGACAGTCAATAGATAAATAACAAATTTGACCGAAACTATGGAACAAATAGACTGAACACTCAGGTAAAATACATACTACCCAAAGTAGGAGAATACCTATTCTTACCAGGCAAACACAGAAAATTCTCCATAACCACATTTTTCAACACAAAGCAAGTCTCAACTGACTGAAAAAGATTGAAATTCACATCTAATAGTTTTCAGCCTAAACAAAACAAGCCAGAATTAATAACGGAAAAAATACGGAAAAATTCACAAATATGTAGAAATTCGGAATTAAATAATACACTACCTTTTTTTTGTAGTGCTGAGGATCAAACGCAGGACATGACACATGCTAGGCAGGGGCTCTATCACTGAGCTACAGCACTCATTCCTGAACAGTACTATTGAACAACCAATGGATCCAAAAAGAAATCAAAAGGGAAATTAAAAACAATAGCTCATGATAAAATGAAAACATTTCAAAACTTATAAGACACAGTAAAAGATGTATTAAGAAGGAGGTTGATGGTAATAAATAGCTACTATTCAAACAAGAAACATCTGAAAAAATTAATTGCACTTTATACTGAAACTATAAAAAGAGAAAAGAAATTAAGCCCGAAGTTAGCAGCAGGAGGAAGAAAATAACAAAGATTAGAGCAGAAATAAATAATAGACTACACATAATAGAAAAAAATGAAAAAATCCAGGGTTGCTTTTTTGATGATAAGAACAAAATTAATAAATCTTTAACTCGATTAAGAAAAAATGAACTACAATAAATGAAATTAGAAATGAAAGAAAAGATATAAATGATGGTACAAAATTAAAATAGAATTGTCATGGTCAAAAGTGGTCCTTTCAGAACTAGTTTGATGAAATCTGATATAAAAATGGGAAAGACTACTAAGTTAAAAGGTACAGAAGTGGACCTACTAAGATGAAGGGCAATCGCTATAGGCGGGCAGATATGAAATAACTTGAGATCATAGTGAAAGTAAGTCAGACACTGAAAGTTACAGGTCGCATGGTTTCTCCAATATGACGAAATAAAAATAAAATATAAGTAAATAAGTGAGCTGGGGATTTAGCTCAGCGGCCTAAGCGCCTGCCTGGCAAGAGCAAGGTTGTGAGTTTGATCCCCGGTGCCGCTAAATAAATAAATAAATAAATAAATAAATAAATAAATAAATAAATAAAATAAAGGAACGGTGATAGGCAACTAGAAGGCAGATTTTTGCAGATGGGAAAGAGGACTACTACGGGGAAGAGGGAAGTAATGGAAAGCAGAATAAAGGATAAAAGTAATCACAATATGCTGTATGCATGTACCAATTCTCCAAAACAAATATCATCATTCTGTAAAAAAAACGAAAGAAGACACACGCAGATTTTACAAACTCCTATGTCCTGATAAAAGCCAAAATGACTACATAATATTCAAACAGAAAGTGGAAATTGCTTTGTAAACCTCAGAGATTTGCTGACAGAGATAAATTGCAGATATTATGTCAATAACTGAAATTGAAACAATTTTAACACTTTTTCAATACTTGTTGGCTTGGACTGATCCTAGAGTGAACAGGCTGTCCCTTGTATGACTATTTCAATGCTCTTAGAAAAGTACTAACTACCACGTTTCCCATTACTTCCCATTAGCAGATTTCTCTAATCTTTGCTCATCTTCAAAAATTGTTGAGCTACAACTTTCCAAGA